>BPVZ01000057.1:427866-469953 GCA_020521535.1 Rubroshorea leprosula | reverse complement strand
GAGTGGTGATTAAATGTAGTATATTTTATTTTTTAATATTAAAATATAAACATTTATATTTTAAAATATGAATAATTAATTTTTAATATCAACCTTAAATTAATTAAAAAAGAGAAAGTTATATAAAAATATAAAAAAAAATGGAGTGGGAGTGATGATTAAAGTAAAAATATCTATTTCAATCATTTTAATATTAAAAGATCTTTTACAAAAAATTCTACCAAACAACTTTTGACTCTAAAAATACTTCTATAAAAAACTTTTACCTAACACTCTCAGCTTCTCAAAAATAGTATTTCTACAACAGATTTTTTCTAACATGACTTATATCAAAAGCTCAAACCACACCAAACGGGTGTTTTCTATAGTTATCCCTCATTTATTTAGTGGTATTTAACATTAGTGAAGATCATGGTTAATTTTAGGAGAAGTTGCAAGCCAAGTTTAGCTAGTGGGTGAGGTGGCATAGAGATGGCAAGATCTAGAGAGGGTTTTAATTAGGTTTTTTGCTAAGTTATCTAATTATCCCATGAATATCTACCATGTTCTGTAGGAATGGAAGTGGATGGTTACAATTTTACTCAAGACATATAAAAGAGAAAAATAAAAAAGAAGCAACACATAGCCAGCCCTACACACAACTCATCAAATTCAGTTTTCTAGTTTCATAGCTACTATTAATACAACTTCTAGATATTAGTTTAACACAACTTCCAATCAGATTTAGGTTAGTTTTAGCTTCTATAGCAATCTATTTTTTTATTTAATGATTTTGAGATAAATCTCATTTCCTCAAATGTCAACTTATATGGCTTTCAAGCCTCTCATTCATGTTTAATTTAACTTCAATCTTCTTTGCCTAATCATCTCATTTCCTCAAATGTCAACTTATATGGCTTTCAAACCTCTCATTCATGTTTAATTTAACTTCAATCTTCTTTGCCTAATCATCATGATTACATAGCTTTACTCTAGCTTCAAGCCCATTTACTTTTCCAGTTCTACAACAATTTAGTTTGATCTACTAGTAGCTTGATAGTTAAATATGTTAGTAAATTTAGATGAATGCTCGTTCATTTCACTCATTTCATTTATTGTGGATCCTTAAACTTTTGGTTAATGGTGGTGTTTTAAAGTTTTTAGAGTTGTCCAAGGTAGGTTAGTAACTCATTTTGCAAAAAAGTATCCATTTCTCATGCAAATCATTTGAAGGCACAGAACTTAACCTTAAACCAACATTCTTCTAGCCATCCTAATAGAGGTTGACTATTTGAAAGTAGAGAATCATTGGGAAAATTATACTTTCTTACTTTACAACAAAGTAGGTAGCACGCTCTGCATCCATATCTACCACATGTGGTGCCACTTTAGATTTTTGAGGAAACAATAGGATTAAATGATATTTTTTAGTGTGAGTGGAAGAATATTTTATTTTTATTTGTCTTTTAGGAACAAGAATGTAACATTGTAATCCACGTTGGTGAATGTTGGCAGGCATTTGATTTTTTTAAGATATAAAAATAATTAGCAATATGACTAATGTTGCCAATGATTGGACCAAGATCTATTATATTAGTGCATTTTAATAAAATAATATTGAAAATAATATTATTCATAAATATTATAGCAATGTATGTGTTCAAAATAATGGACATAGTTAGGTGTTTTATGAAAAGCTTTTACATTGCCTCGTATACCACTCGTTGGTGATATATATCTTGCTGTATAGGCTGTAAAGGTCCGGTCACCAGTCTGGTAACCTTTATTTAGCAATGTTTTGCATATCGATATATTGAAACGTTGTTGTTTCTCTACTTTCTAGTAGTGGAGATTAATGGATGTGTAATGATAAATAGAAGAATTTTTATGAGGTTCAAAAGAAACATCAAATTTAAAAAATTACATTGTACCTAATTCAATTTAAGTCTTCTAAGAATTTTAACTTACAACAATAAATTCTTCCAAGAGCTTAACCCATCATCATTTAACTCTTCTCAAGAGTTCAAAGTACTAAAATTATTTCTTCAAGTAATTATTCTTCTTTGAGATAGTATTAATTTCTGAAGGCATAAACAAACTCTACGCCAATTTACAAACAGTGAATTCATGTGATTGTTCAAACTCCACTGCACGACATTACCAAAACAAAAAAGAAAAAGAAAAGAAAAACCTTCATTGTTGGAAGCCAAGTGAAAACATCTCCCACCCCACACAGAACCACCTTACTGCCTTCATCCTGTTCCACATCAAAGTTTTCCATCATACATGGCATTGCAGGCCTCACTAGTTCCCCACCTTTCTCTAATTGAATCTGTGCGGCCTTCCACTCTCTGGTTGAGGATATCCTGCGCTTCTTTTTTGTTCTCTGCTGCAAAAACCAAACCAACAAGTTCGTAACAGTAGTATTATAGCAAAATCAAAATTTCCAACAAGGAACAAGAGGCAGGGTTACATTTTGTTGCTTCAGCTCGTCAAGTTTATTTCTGAGCTCAGCCAATTCCGTTAACTGAACTTGCACCTTTCGATTCACAGAGACATTGTTTCTTTTTAGAGATTCGAATTCATCATTTAACCGCTTCATTTCTGCCTCAAGTGTCTCCATGTTGGACTTCATTAGTTGTGATTTTGCCTGAATTTCGTGTTTTAATCCTCCATTTTCCCCCTCAAATGGCTCCAGATTAGACTTCATTAGCAGTTCCTTTTCGTTAATTTCACGCTTCAATCTCCCCTTTTCAGTTGCCTCCATAATCGAATTCATTAGCTGTTCCTTTTCATCAATTTCACGCTTCAATCTCCATTTTTCAGCCTCAAATATCTTCTTACTGGACTTCTTCAGTTGGCTCTTTTCCTTAATTAGCTTATCTCTTCCCTGAATTTCAAGATTTAATGAACCATAATATAAATATAACGTAAAAACAAATTCATAAACTGCAAATAAAATAACAGAAATGTTTACTGTGCAAAACTAATCATCAACTATCACATGGGTTTTAGGGGCCAACTTCGTTTCTATATCTAATGGCCTGATTTTGCATTAAATAGACAAAGGGGGGCAGAGATTTTCACACCTTGACTCTCTGCCTATATAATCTACTGTGCACCCTTTTCCCCGCACGCCATGGTTCTTCTTTACTAATTCCACCAATATTTCTCTGTGAATGAGGAGATTTTGACAGAGATTGGCCTAAATATTGCTCTGTTACAGGGGCTGCCTGACTGCTTTCCGCTTGATTTATCAAGCGGTCTGGTAATGATGATTCGATTGTATCTGCTGGTTGAACGAATCGTTCCTGCGGCCTTTGAATTGTTCCGGCAGAGGCCGGACTGCCTTGATTTGTGGACGAGCCTACTGTTTGACCAAATTGTTGCTGCAGATTTTGCTCACTGCCAGGCTCCATGGAATTACGCATAAGCAAATCATCTAAACTACAATCATCTGGATTTAGTGTTTCAAGTTAAGGAATTTTTATATCAAATTTCAAAGGTATAATTTTTTAGATCTATTACAAATTATTACGAGCAGAAACAAAGATATAATTTTTGAGATTGAAATTTAACACTTACATTCTCCATAAATGAGTTGCCTGTTTTCGCTGCATCTAACCGCGGAGTCTGCCATGGATTTTTTCGCAAAAGGTCTGTGGAAATGAAATGGGCATGCAGATCCAAAAAACATATATAATCTTCTTTTTCATGAAAATATGTCAGCATGGTGGGCCCCGGGGACTTTTTGGTTACATTGGGTTGGGAATATCTATGTAGTACCACAATGTGAGATTTCTCCATTTTGCTTAAAGTTTAAAGCATCATTTTGATCATCTGTCAAATCATTTCCATCGTTAAAAGAAAAACGATCGATCCTTCCATCATTTTCAAATGAAACTGTCGATCTTTTAAACAGAAAAAAAAAAACCCTGTCGATAGTCAATTAAAAAAAAAAAAACACTGTCGATAGTCAATTATTAAAGAAAAAAAACCCGTCGATCATTCCTATAGCAGGCGCGAGTACATTTTGAGGATAAATATCAGATTTACTCAATTTTTATTGTAGATATTAGATTTTGTCTTAAATTTTTATTTAGATGCAAAATAATCTTTTTTTTTTTAATTATCAAGTTCACTTTTATTTGTTAGTTATTTTTGTTGAGTTTTTAACTGAAATTTTGAGAGATTCAAAGAAATTTCCATTATATATTTTAATGTATTTTATAAAATAGTAATTTAGATGATAAATAAATTATAATTGAAAATATTTAGATTATAAAATTTATTATATTATTAAATCATTAAGTTATGCCAACAATAATTGACAAAATTTTCTATAATTGAAAAAGGGACGTTGTGTTAAACATAAGGGGAGAAAAAATGAAACATAGCATTTGGAGTTTCTCTAAAAGGAAAAAAATGAGGTTCAAGGATACTAAAAAAATTAAAATATATGTTTGGTCTTGAAAAAAGAATGGTTATGTGCTTTTTTTTCTCTCTCTCTATTTAAGGGTCATAGTGGTCTCCCAAAATTATAGTTACGATTTTTGTTAAGAACTTAACGGAAGTGATTAATAGTAGAATTAGTTTTGGTGATTTTAAAAGGGCTAGGGACCATTTTTTATCTAAATGAAGAATTAATATAATATTTGATATTTATGGTAAAGGTTGGGAACTAAATCTAACATTTACCTATATTTTAACTTTGGGCAACTTCAATGTTAAGCAAATTGAGAGATTTAAGAGTTATGGATTAATTGTGATTGAGTAAATTATGGTAATAAGTCTTAAAATTATTATCATATTAATAAATAATGATTGATACATCATTTGATTTAATATATTTTATAATATACTCATGAAAAAATTATTATTTTCAAATTTGAATTCAAAACAAAAAAACTTTTGATTATATATTTTAATAGTTGAATCAATAAATGTTGATGGATGTGGTGAACCAAAGGGTATATTAATTATTTTTCTATATTAATATTAATTTTTTATATATATAAAATTATTATGCAATTCAAATTATATCAAATTACATAACTAACATTGTTGGATGGAGAATGACTACCTAATATTGGGAGTCTTCTCTTTATCTAATGGTTTCTCTTTTACAATCTAGTATAATTTAAATTACAAAACATTCTCTTTTATATAGTTTGCTATTGTTCATACTTTAATACTTTATATTTAGTATCCAACCTCTCTCTAATATAGGGTACTCTAATTCTTTATCTTCATTTTGTTATAACAATCATCCCCAAGCTTTAAACAATTTTGAATAAAAAAGAACAATAACTGCACAACCCTCTAGTGCTAAGATCAAGACAAATCTTCATGATGCAAAGAATACCTTAATCTGACTTTAAATCATTTTAAATTGGGTGGTGCTATTGGGACAACTTTTTGATCTCACCTTCTTATACAATTTTCACATGTCATTAAATGAATAGATGCATTCAATGTCACGGATCCTACATGAATTAAAAGAACCAATCATTTTAATGATACGTCAAGTTGTACAAAAAGATGAAACAAAATGGTTGTCCCAATAGCATTTCCCTTGTAAATTTCACACTTAACAACTTATTGAAGAAATGCTAAGGATGATAAAAAAATTAATAAATTAGAGTTGATCTAACCAATTTTTGTCTAAGTCATATTATGGACCTATAACTAAACATTAATTTTGAAATTTTAATATAATTAACCAAATAATTTTTTGCTTTTAAAAAAACCGAATAATTTTTAATTTTTATCATTAATTTTAAAAATTTTCATCTTCTTCCTCCATTCTTTCTCTATTCTCCCTACTCCTTTCTCTTTCCCTTCTTTTTCTTCTTCTTTCTCCCTACCCTTTCCCCCCTCCCTCCCACTCCCTTCTGTTACTCCTCCTTTCCTTTTCTTTTCTTCCTTCTCCTCTTACTAATAATACTCTATCTACATCAAACTTCTTACTAATTGTTGTCAAATCCCATTTCAGTTGCCCTATATAATAACTTAACTTCTATATCTACATTTTATTAAAGTTAAAACAACTTAATTACCCAAATATATATAATCTAATTGTTACTTCTATTATATAATATGTTTAGCGTAGGTACATATTATACAATATTCAAAGTGACACTTTGTAAATTAATTTTTATTAAATTTACACCATTAAATATAATTAGAAAATATGAGAGAATAAAGTAAGAGAATAAGTTCAAAGAAAAATTAATGAAAGATGAAATATATGTAAGTGAAAAAGTTCCACTAGGAAAAAATTGGAGTGGAAAGGAGATATATTAGATATATAAGGATTTAAAGGAATGACTAAGAAAGAATAATAAAAATAAAAAAATAATGAGAGGAAGAATAATAAAGAATAAATTATTAATATAAAGAAGGAAATTGGGTAAAACATATAACGTGGATATGCATATAAATTTATCGCTTATAATATAGAATTATTTGTGATTTTAAGATGGGAACCTTGTTTTATAGTCTGAACTGTATCAAACTGTAAAACAGGGACCATTGGAGGGCGAGGAGGGTCCCAATAATATAGATGGCCTACCCCTATCTAATGGTTAGTGTAGTACAATTTTGTATAGTCAGAACTGTACTACACTTTTTTGTTTTAATATATGTATATGTTATTGTAATAGTGAGAAAACATAACAAGTAAATTATTAATAATATATAGAAAGAGGAAAATTAGGTAAAAAGATATATAATGATAGATGAAGATGCAAGGGGTGATTAAAGAATAATAGAGAGGGGAGGATATCTAAGGAGTAAAAGAATAATAACAAATAAATTATTAATATAGAAATGAAAAGTGAGGGCAAATATAATTTAGAATGATAAATATAGTGAGAAAATATGAGAGGTTTAGTTAAGAAATAATGTCACAAAGAAATATAATGAGAGAATAATATAACAATAAAATGTGGGAAAATACAATAAGAGAATGAGTCCCAAGAAAAATTGATGAAAGGTGAAATAGATGTAAGCAAAAAAGGTTCCAATAGGAAAAAATATTGGAGTAAGAAAGAGATATTTTATATATAAAGATTTAAAGGAATGAAATAACAAATAAATTACTCATATAAAGAGAGAAATTGGGTAAAACTTATAACATAGATATATACATAAATTTATTGCATATATAACTAAATTATTTAAGATTTTAAGATAAGTATATGTTATTGTAATAGTGAGAAAGCATAACAAATAAATTATTAATGATAGGTAGAACAAGGATGGGTAGAAAGATAAATAATAATAGATGAAGATGGAAGGGGTTACTAAAGAAGAATAATAGAGAGGGGAGGATATATAAGGTGCAAAAGAATAATAACAAATAAAAAATTAATATAGAAAGGATCAAAAGTTAGGGTGAATATAGTTTAGAGTAATAAATATAACGTGAAAATATGAGAGGGTAAGTTAAGTGATAATGTCGTAAAAAAAAATAATAATGAGAGGTGGAGAGAGGTATGCAATAAAAAAAAATACCAATGAAATAATGCTAAAAAATTGTTCCTTTTAATGTTTGACATAAGGGAGAGAGAGAATTTGAATTAAAAAAAGATATATAATGATCACTGAAGGTGCAAGGAGTAACTAAAAAAATTAATATAGTTGAAGGATAATGTGGAAAAGATTAATAGTAAATAAATTATTAATATAAAGAAGGAAAGTGATGGTAAATATAGGTAAATAAATAAATATAGTAATAAAATATATTAAAATAAGCTAAGAGATGACATAATAACAAGAATTCATAAAATGTGAAGTACAGGTAAATGTACTAAAAAGAATCCATGAAATGTGAAGGGAAATGAAAAAGTACTAAAAGAATAACACTAATGACTTATGTCATTTATAATTTGATTTAAAAAATTATAATATAAGCATTCAGAAGCATGAGACAAATTAGAGAAAAAAATGATATATACTAATAGTTATAGATGCAATGATAAAGTAAGTAATGAAGATTTAATTAACTACTCTATTATGTTTATTTCAAAAGATTTTAATTGATATAAAAATTAAATATATATCTATAATAAATTAATATATATTTAAAATAATTTTTATATTTATATTAATTAAAAAAAAGATTTAATTATATTTTTGAAAAAAAAATAAAGCCTTTCCCAATTAATATTATTATAAATTTAATAATTATTAAAAACGTTTAACACAAACAAACAGTACGTAACACGGTTTTAGAACTTAATTAGGGGAAATTTTAATAAAAAATAAAATTTAATAAAAAATTAATATTATTATAAATTTAATAATTATTAAAAAGGTTTAACACAAACAAACAGTACGTAACACGGTTTTAGAACTTAATTAGGGTAAAATTTTAATAATTTATTTAATTTTAATAAATTTAAATATACCCATAGCCATAGTTCATGCACTCGAGCTAAAGATAAATCGCCCGACCATCGAATGGTTCTTTCACTTCTTTGAGGTCTTAAAAGTTACAAGTTACAGGACGCATTTCGTTAAATGTATGATCGACAGTTGATCGAATGGTTCTTTAGTTTTAAAATGTATGATCGAACGATCTTTAAAAATCTAAATTGAATTGCAGCAAGAAGAGAAAGTCTTCGGCAAGTAGGACGACCTTTTGGAAAGTTACACATTAAGGCCCCACCACTACCAGGACCATGGAGGCTGCATTCTTTAAATACTATGCTATCCCTTAATTTCTAGGGAATTAATTTCTTCAATAAAATCCATGGCGACCAATGGAAATCGAAGCAGTGAAGGTTATGAAAACGAGCAACCCTTCTGTAAGTGTTAATTCTGAGTCTCACAATTATTATGTTTTCGCTTCTTCTCATTTTTCTTTATAAAGCTTTTATCCAGCCATAAATTTTACTTCACTACTCCGATTTTGTATATATATGTGAGCTAGATTTTTTTTTTTTCTTTTTTCTCTAGCGATCATGGATCTAGATCTATATGATTTTAGTTCATCTTATAGTCCATTCCCCACAATTTCCATGGATCAAGGCAATCGGCAAACTCCGCAGCAACAACAGTCAAGTCAACCAGAAGAAACAAATAGATGTTTGTCACGTCACTTGTTGGGCAATCAAGGTAGTCAAGCTGCATCTAGAACGGAGCTATTCCTTCAGGAACAATTACGTTCACCTTCAAATGAAAATGCAATCGAATTGTTGTTAGAGGAATTCTGGATCAGTCAACCGCAAGGCAGTCAACCACAAGGCAGTCAACCGCGAACTGATCAACGAGTGGGTCAATCTCAGGCAACATCTATCGGGAGTACTCATTCACAAAGAACTGAAGAAGAAGAAGCTGAGCGGCGTCTGATGAGAAAAAGAGAGAACGATAGAGCATATAGGCTGAGAGTAAAAGTAAGCGTCTTTCTCTTTTATAATTTGCACGTTGTGACCTTTGTCTTGAATTTGTTCTTTTCCTTGGTATCCAGAAAAAAAGTGAGGCCCTTGTGGATGAAAATGATCAACTTAAGCAGGCGCTTGGGGCTGCAAAAGGGAGATTGAAGCATGAAATTTCAGAAAAAGAAGAGCTGAAATCCAATCTGGAGGCAGTTAAAGCAGAAATTGTGAGATTGAAACTTGAAATTCAGTCTTACGAACAAATAAGGATGGATGAACTTCAGGACGAAGTTAAAAGGTTAAACATTGAATTGGAATCTGAAAAGTCAAAAAATGACTCATTGAATCAAATGTTGGAAACACTATCAGTGGAAACGGCTGAGCTTCGAAATCAGTGTGTTGAGCTGATGCAACAAAATGTAACTGTAACTCTTGTTCCTAATTTATTGGAAATTTTGATTTTGTTGCAATATACGCTGCTATCACAAACTCATCGGTTAATTGGTTTTCGCTGTAGGGGCGCAAAACAACCTCAATCAGTGAAGATATGGTTAGCAAGGAGATCAGCGAATCTTTGCCAAGATTCTTAAGTCGCGAATGGAGGAGGATCAGATCCTTATTAAGAACTAACTTTTTTAAAAAACTTTTTTCAAGGAGATTGATAAAATTCTTACTAGCAAAAAAAATAAAAAATAACAAAGAAAAATAAATATTATTGTAGAAGGTATGGTGAGTTGCCTGCCATATGAGTTGCTGATGTGATCACCAAATGGTAGAGTTCTGGAGGAAGACTTTGCTGTGGCCATGATTTGATTTCTGTTGTTGTTATTGTATATACTAGTTTAGTTTGTAGAAATGGCAGGGGTATATGTATTTTGATGTTAATGCTAAGTTGCCTTTTTGTAACTGAATTGTACAGTAGTTTCCTGTGGAATACAACTTGTCGTTCTCCTTATCAAATTGTGTTGTGCATACTATTGTGGTTCTGATTACTGGATACATTATTAAACTGAAAAATCTGAATAGAAAAACAGTTTCCATTTTGTACATCAACTAAAAAACAAAAAATACAGGTGGAATAATTTTTCCATAAAATGAGAAGCAGTACTGAAAATCAGCTTCCATTTTGTCCATAAGCTTTCAAACACAGCCGCACATGTATCAATATAGATAAAAGCTGTCCAACACAGCTACAGATTTACAAAATAGTCAGCTTCTGTCAACATAAACTAAATAGCTATGCTTATCACTGCCATTCAAAAAAGGCCAATAACATAGTTGATCACTATCATTATACCAAAAAACATTCTCTAACACATCAGCAACTACCAGACCAGAGAATGCATCAAAATACATAATTGGATACTGCCATATCACCATGAACAACCTTCTATCATCAATGCTAGGCTCATGGCTGCTCTATACTAAAGTTCTGACTTTCTAGTGTGAAGCATTGTTACATCCCAAACCCAAAAGACCAGGGTTGAGCTATAACGTTAAAAACCAAATTTCAATTTGTGACACATATATACATATCTTTGAAGAAACATCCCTTCAGTCCTTTTAGAAAACATTTGAAGCAGTGTAGAGGAAATCATATTTAAAACTTCAAAAAAACAAAGACTTACTAGTGTGTAAGAAACAAGTTTTTGTACATCTTATAATTAGACAAACAGTAAGAAACTCAAGTTCAGGCTTTACAACACAAAGATATTTCCACTAGGAATAAATAGATATAATTCGTTTATAGATTCCAAGACAAAGCATGAAAGAGATTCTAAGTATATAATGTTGGGTTGAGGAGAGTGTAGCAGAGGAAAAAATTTAAAATTTAATCTTTTCCTCTTTTAACTCAACTAGGATCGTTATGAATCTATTGATAGTTAAGAATGGGTTTATGATCAATATGCCAACGACGCGTGCCTCATTGATGCATAGATGGATCACCACACACTCAAGGATTCAAAGCAAACTAAGTCTCTGAAGGTGCTAACAATCTAAAAGTCAATGAATTCTCCTACAGGGTTTTGGTAGAATAATTTTAGTGGCCTTAAATTGTACACGAAAGAATCAATTAGTGTTTCTATTTTCTATTTCTATTTATATTAATAGGGAATAAAAGACTTGTCATTTAAATCCAATTAGAATTACCAAAATTGGTTTCAGTCAAAATAGAAATCCCAAAAAGAAGAGTTTTTTTTCTCCCTTTTCTTTCTCCTTGTCACACACACTAGTCCATGTTGGACTAGGAGTGCCAACCATGGCCCTCCTTGCCTATGTGCCACCCCAAGTCCAAGTCCAATGGACTAGGGTTATGGCCCACAAGCCCTCCAAGGACTTAAATGTCACTTTGGATTTTTCTTGTCCTTAACTTAGAACAAATTGAAAAACTCAAACTTGAATAAATTAAATTAATTCTTTTTCCCAATTTATTTTCGATCTTGATTAATTTTATTTCTATTGTGAAAATACTATTTTCACATAAATTAATCCATATCCACAAAATTGGATTTATAGAAATTCTAATCCCCAAAAATGTACTAAGTGTATGACCCTCTAGGTTTTTATCATGATGGTAGTGAGATGCACTTACAAACCAAGAGTAGTATTTAGCAACACATCATGGCCACCCAAAGTCATAGAAAGAGTCAATGGCTTCAATAAACCTTCCTATGATTGATACTTGTGTAATTTAGTCCCTTTGTCATCGTTATCTCCATCAAACAAGATGCATGCTATGTGTCATCATCCTTGAAGCACTATATCTTTCTTTGATTTCCAAAGTAGACATACTTCTTGAATGAGTCTTCATTCATGCTATGGTCATGGCTTTTGCAAGTAGTCTTTTCTCAATCAAAAGGCTAAGATGTCTTCTCTTCTAAACTTGAGAGGGACAAATTCTATCTTGACTCGTCCATTACTTCATTTCTCTCATGCTATTTGTGATGCATTCAATAACTATAATACTCACAACCCTCAAAGTAGTTGTTTTTAACAACATCAAAGTACACAAGTCCTCACATAGAATAATGGTGATCTCAAGTCAAGGGATCACTTACACTCATGTCATAGTTGAGAAGCTATTAATGACATGTATATGTAAAGTTCTCATGGTTGGTTAGTCTAGTGAATTCACTTATTTTGAGTCACCCACAAGTCATGCATGACTTTGTGAGAAGAAGTCTTGCCACCTAACAAAGCATCACACATTATGGTCTTTATATCATTGATGCCCCATTATATATAATATATATAAAACCATTGGACAATTTAAGAATGTTGCTATTGCATCATAGAGTTCTCACTAATAGTAGGGACTACATTACCTTTTGATGCAATAGACATCCTAAGGGCTTTATTGATGTTTAACATATGTAGAAAAATAATAGTTAATATTTGATAAATAAATTGCCTCACATAAATAATAAATGTTGTAATCGCAAGTACAAATAGAGTTTGTTTAAGGGCACGCACTCTAACATATAATTCAACACCCTTTAATCCTTATTAATGTGTTTTAAACTATGAGACCCAATGGGTTAAAGTGGATAATTTTACTAGTGGATTGGGTCGTTATAGTCAAGTTCACATGCTTTCTTGAATAAAGAGAGTAATTTTATAATGACAGATAACATTGTAAGTGTAACAATTTATGTAAAAATAACTCTTGCGTTTCAAGTTAATAACATCTCCACGTGCACTTATGGATAAATTCAAACAGATATTCGAGATAGAGTTATTAGCTTTGCTAAGGAAAAGGCATCTCCCTTGTCAAAGGAGATTGCCTCAAATGGGAGGCTAGATGTTCTTTATATATCAATTTTGTTAGAATTGTAGTCTTTTAGTATATTGTTCATTTTTTTTGTACAAAATATTGGTAGTAGCCTTAAAAAAAAAAAAGTGTTGCTTAGTATATTGTGTTGATTTGATAATATATTTGCATTTCACCAAGAAGAAAAAAAAACACCTTTTAGGTTTCTAAATTAGGCAATAAACTTTTTTTTTCTATTTAAAGATACCAATTTTGCTCTATTTTGATTAAGATTGTTATTTGTCATCTTATCATCACTATCTAATAAATTCTTAAATAGAAAAAACATAAAGTATATCTACTCATTTAGAAAAAAAATTAAAATTTACCACCTAATTTAAAAACTTAAAAAGTTTGTATCATTAAATTAGAAAAATGGCAAAGTTTGTATCTTTATCTGCACCTTTTCTCAACCTGAGGGCAATGTGACCATAAAAACTATTGCATCAATGGCACAATATTTCCTAAAAAGAGTGATTGATCAATACCTAAACTCACTATTTTTCATCTTTGAGGACAATATTTAATATTTTTTGAGTTTGGTACTAATTTCTCCCATTTTTTGTTGTGAGGAACAATACTAATTTGGTAGAATTTGGTGAGAAAAAGCAAAGAATAATTTTCATATGTGGTATATGTAATATCCCAAAATTTTCTAAGATCTTAAAATTTAAGTTAAGGACTTATGTGGTAAAAATTATTTTTGTTGGATTTAATAGCTAAAATTTACAAAACTAAGGGCATTTAAAGTAAAAATTTGAGGATAAAAAGGGTTGAGCTGATTTCCTCTTTCTCTCCTTGCCTTTTTATTGTGGTTTCCCCTTAACCTTTAGCAGAAATTTTGCTCAATAATTCCTAACTCATGTCATCTTCATCCTACTAGAATAAGGTGAGATTTAGCATTTTTCTTTTTTCTCCTAACAAAGGTTAGAGTTTTATGAGTTTATAATTTTTAAAATCATGATAAAAACCCAGATCTTGCTGCTAGTATCCTTTTATTTTTTGGTCCATGTCAGGTTGAGGAGAGGCTACCATTTTTTCAGCACTTGCAGCAAGAAATTTGACATATTGCTTATGTTTTCAACTTTAATTTGAAGTGGGTTATCTTTAATCATTTAGGGTTTTCAATTTTGGAAGTGTTTCTGTAGTTTCTCCCCTTGATTTTGCCCATAAACTAGCATCATTAGCTTTGATATCTATTTTTGTTGCAAATTTAGACTACATGACCCTTTTGTAGTAATTTACCCATAAGTCTTTATGTAGCTATCAGGTTAAATTCATTTTTAATTCTATGAAAAGCTAAGAGATAACCCTATAACTTTTATGTTGTATGTTTAATCCAGTTCAGTTGTTTTCTTGGTGGAAAATCTGCTAAAATTCTGGTTCCCACAAGTAGACTTAATTGGCAGCCCAACCTTATGTTGGTTTTTTAGCCATAACTCTCTCTGTAGATATCGGATTAAGGTAATTCTTGGAACTATAGAACGCTAAGACATAGGGCTACAATTTATCTATTGACCACTCAACCAAGATTAGTCAATTTTTGGGTGTGCATTTTGTTGGAAGCTCCAGCATGAAATCTGATTAAAACTTGACAAAAACTTGCTCCCTTTTTTGTTTTATTCCCACTTTATCTACTACTACATTGTATCATAGTTTTAGTAGACTTTTAGTTGCCCTTTTTGCTATTTAAATGTTTGTTCATTTTTGCCCAGTTCTAACTTATGTTCTACCTTGTTTTGTTGTTGTCTTTTTGCCTAGAAACCCTTGCCGTTCAGGGCTTATTCCAAGCATTTTGGGAACTGCTTTAAATGGAAAAAAAAAAAACCCCCACTTTGCTACCCAATACTTCTACAGCGTCTCGAATAATTAAAGAGTTCAATTTCTCACTATTTTGCCACCTTATTGTCCAGAAAATCCATTTGGGATACCTGTTATTCATGTGTCTTTTTTGAGCAATTTTAAGCATATTCTAACTATTTATTTGATGTGGTATAGGCTCTAAATCACCTCAAGAACCTTAACTTCTTGAATTTCTTGCTTGTTGTATACTTACAATGCTAGATGAGTAAAATTGTGATAAATGCCCTTGGATTTTAAGGTAAAGGTCTTAAAAGTATATTTTAAAATATTTTTTTAAAGTGATGGTGAGACTAAACCCGTTTTATACAAAAATGAGCATGATTGGTTGAAATGAAATTGTTATTGATTTTATTGAACTGAGCATGCCTACATGGTATTTTCTTGTTTGTTTTGGAAATCTGAAATTGGTTTGTGAATTTTGAATTTTACTATTCACTCCTTCATAGTTTTGTCTCTAATATGATCATGAATTATGTTATCCTGCCAGTGGAAGTTAAACACTAGCACATGTCGACATGTATTTTTATAGAGTTGGTTCCTCCAGCCAATAAGAAGGAACATTGTCATTTTCTGCTATCCAACCAGTGGGAGAGTACACTAGTATTTCTGTTATCTAGCCAGTTGGGAGAATACACTGGCCATGACTAATTGAGGGAATCACTAAATAAATTTCAGCATACATAAATGATATATAACTGTAATTTTCTTCCTATTTAAAATTAAAATGTTAACTTAACATGCTTTAAAATTCTAGTGAGGGCTATCCATATTTTACTTACTAAGATATCTCATAGTTTTTCCTTGTCCACCATTTCAGGTTATGAGACTCGAGACATGGAAAACCAAGAAGTGTGACGAGCTAGAAGGCTAGCCTTTTGCATTTTGCATTTAGTTCATTTTGAAATTTGTCCACTAAATGAATTATTTTGAACTTAAGTAATTTTGGACATAGAGTTATTTTGAAATATTTGATTTAAGTTATTGGATTGTCAGATGTGAGTTAAACAAGTTATGAGCCTTGTGCATTTGTGGGATTCTCTCACAAGTGTACGGCGTCTGTTCTGCTCCTAGTTTTGGGGCGTGACAGTAGATATGAAAAATTAAGTCTTAAGAACAACAAGTATTTTACATGGAGTTAAAATATACTTTTGGGCTTAGTTTTACAAGTCTTTCTTTCTTTCTTTTCTTTTCTTTTTTTGAGAATACATTTAATTTAGGCATAATTTATGAAAAAATATAACAATCACCACATTTTCTCATCCTATTAAAAACATACACCATTATATTTGAAATTTAAAAGCACCATTTTCAATATTTGGCAAAATAAAAGAATAAATTTTTCATAAAATATATTTCACAAATATGTATAACTCACATTATAATTTCAAATTCAAATAAACTTTGTGGGAACATAAAAAAAAAAAAAAAAAAAAAAAAAAAAAAAAAACCTTAAAATGATATTTTGTTTCATATTTCTATACCTATAACTATATTAAAATTATTAATAGATATTACTTTGAAAAGCAGAAAGAAAGAAATCTCAATTCATAAAAATTAAAATTGAAAACGAAAATTGAAAACGAAAATTGAAGAACTTCATTATCTCAATATTCTCAACTTACAATATGATGAGTTAGCAAATGTAACAAAATTAACAGTATCTTTCATCATATTTGTTGAAAATGAATATGTATAGCGTTTTATTACTAAAAGATATATACTTAACCAAATATCATCTAAATCATATAAAACAAGAAATAAAATGAAGATTTGCATATTATTTAATCAAATAAAGTTTATGCATCAAAAATGAAATAAATATGCAAAATAAAAGAAAATTGAATTGCATTCATATTTTATTTATTAAATTACATGCTTTAAAAAAAATTTAATGAAAACCAACTCCAAGCCTAAATTGTCTTACTTTAGCAATATAACTTCTGCAATATATTACAAATGACAAATTATTATATCCTCCATCTTCAACAACTAATGATTAGAAAGTTTTATTTAATGGACTGTCAACTTCATCATTCATTTTAAGTTTTTTTTATTTTTTCACAAGTAGTTCTTTTGCCTTGTTACACCTAAAGAAACATGACTTTCTTCAACTAAGTCTGTGTTTATGCTCCAAATAAACTTCAAAGATCATAAAACTTCCTTTGTTAATTACTCACCTTAGTATTAATCTTAAGCTTGCATCTAATTTATATGGTGGCTTTAGATTGAAACTATTTCTTCCATTGGTTCTCCTCTTACCAAATTTAAAATAATTGAGTGAATCATAGCTTTGTTGGTCATCATCCCCTTTCTTCACACTTTGTTCTTAAGTATATAAAATTCTTTTTGTTTAGTATAATTATTAAATGGTTAAATGTCAATTTTAGTCCCTTAACTTTAGGGTTTTACACAATTTTCATCCCTAAACTATTTTAAAAACTTTTTATGTCCCTTAACTCTAAGAGAGGCACTTTTGTCATCCTTTGTCAGTTAATTGATTAAATTGATCCATGTATGCTTATTTTTCAAAGTTGTTAATACTGTACCGACATGAATATCTATTTTGTTATTGTTATAGCATATAAAGTTTATCAGAAGACATCATATATCATTTTGGATTTACCATAATAAATATATTTTACTTTTATATAAATGATTAAACTAACACAATTTTATTCAAAATTAATATGTTCCTTATTAATCTCCTTGTCTAACTTCTTACATTTTGTATAATATTTATCTCTTAAAAATCTCATCTTACACTTAAATCACTTTTCTTTCTTTTAACCACAACCACTTTTTTTTTTTCTTTACCTTTCTTCAACTCTTAACCATTTCAATCAAATTTATTGTTAATTTTTACTCTCTCTTGCAAAACATGTTTTTCCTCCATCATTTCTCAAATATCAGCTAACCATTGCATTTTCTTTGTCTTCCTTAACACTTCTAACCTAACCATCTCTTCAAGAGAAAGACTTTTAAGTCAATAGTATCAATAATTATTTTAGCAGTCATGGAAAAGATCCTATATTTACAACCTAACCTTTGTCTTTTCTGCCTTTTGTTTTTTACCATCAATAGTGTCACTTTTTTCCATCTTTTTATATTATCTTTGCTAATTTTTGTTTCACTATAAAACTAATGAAGCTTAAAGGAAGAGTTGTAGTGAGATAAGTTTCAATTGTGGATAAATTGCCCCAAAAAGTCAACAAAAAAAGACAATTTTGCTTCTTTTTTCCCTTAATTTAAGAAAAGGCAAAAATTGTACCAATTAAATTTTAAAATATTGGCCAGTATGCGAAATACTAGTTGATACATCAAAATTTGACTGATATGTTTGAAATTTGACCAAATTCAAATTTTCTCTAGTACTATTTTGAACACATCATAAAACCAGTATCAAACAGTATTAACAACCCTAATATTTTTATAGTCTTTAAGCTTATAAGTTTAGGGACTAAAAATGTGTATATTAAGTTTATGGACTAAAAATGTGTATATTTAGATAAATTTAATGAACTAACTGACGAAAAGACAAAAAATATGCTTTCTTCAAAGTTGAAGAACAAAAACAATGCAAAAGAAAAAGTTGAGTGACAAAACCTATCCAAAACTCTAAAGTTGAGGAACTAAAATTGGCATTTAACCTTTTTGAAAAAAATCATGGAGCTCATTTTCAAAGTTAAAAGTCATATTGAAACATAGGGCATGAGGAGTTGGAATTTCTCCTTACTTTTCATGGCCTTCCATTATCCTCATTCAATTTGGAGAGATTAAGTTTTTTGTTTCTCTTTCCTACAAACAGAAATTAGAAAAGAAAACTGTTCATGTTGTCAATACTTGACTTGTGTTTGAATCTCAATGAAAAACAAATCAAACAAACATAAACCCAATAAAAATTAAAATTTACATAGAAACCAAACAGTCCCCATAGAAATCAAAGATAAACTGAACAAAAAAAAAAAAAAACATAATCATTAAGAAACTAATCAAATTTGGCTTATGTTCAAACTAAGAGAAAGAAATATAAAACTCTAGATCTTTGAATTGGTGAGGTCGTAAATTAACCAATAAGGAGCGCTAGAATCAATTACAACTAAATAGAAAACACAAGCATGAATGTGAACACAAGAATAAAAATAGAGGAAATGGTTGTAGAGTGTTTGTTTAAGGAGTGGAACTTAACTAGTTGGAGCCGGTGTCAATGAAGTTGATAAAGTTGTAGTGTTTTCTAAATTAACATGTGGGGAGGGAACATAGGAATAAATAAGAGAAAGGGAACAATTGAAGCATGAATAGGGACAAATGCAAAACCCTTTTAAAATTAAAAAAAAAAATCTTCTTTTTAATTGTGAAAAATCCATATTAATAAAAGTTTACAATTTAATTAGTAACGTGAATTGTTGCTACTTATCTCATTTTCTTGAGGGTATTTATTAATGTTCTTTAAAAATGAGAAGTGAGACAATTAAATAAAAACACCTTTAGTTTTTTTAGATAAAAACATGGTAAGACAATTAAATAACTACAAAAGCCAATTTTAAGCCCTTGAAATTTTCCCATATGTTTGTGTAGGCCCTTAAACAAATTTTTAAACAAATAAGCCCTTAAACTAATTGATCAAAATGTGGTTGTCATTAGTCTTTGTTGACTTGGCTTATAAAAATAATTAATTTCAATTTCATCCACAGACTTTTCAAATTTTTAAGAGAATCAACACTTAAATTTTAACTGATTACTATGTACAAAAAGAAAAAAACATTAAAGTTATTCCTAAAGTTGCAACCAATGTCTGAAGTGAAGGAGAAAGGTTACTTATTGCTTTGGTGGTTTTAAGAGCACTCTTAAGACATTGAAACAAGGTCTCCCACAAATTTTGGGTACACCTTCCTATGTTACGAACAACATTAAAGGCATGCAACCTAAAACCATAAGAATTGCACCCCAGAACACATGAAAATTGTTTAACCCATATGTCAAAATTGGTCAAAATGGTCTTTGAAAATCTTCCCATAAAAGAGTTACTTGATTTAAGCTTCTCTACCACCTTGAAGAATGTAATTTGACTATGTTACTTTGATTTGCCTTTGTGGTGGTGTGAATTGGATGAACATGTAGGAAATGAACATATTAATAAGAGAAGAAATCTAGAGGAAATACTATAATATGACCTAATGAAGTAAAATTACCAATTCCAAAGCTAAAAGGGTGGCCAAGATGGATGGAAAAATGTTCAACTCTTCAATGCTAAAATGAGACTTCCATGATTGAGTTAAGTTGTTGAAGTCTAAGGAAGTTGATGCAATGAATGTCTTGTCTACTTCTTTAATGAGATTTAATTATCATTAATTCTTCTACATGAATCATGGATTCTAGGGTTCATGGGTTCTTTTCTTGTTTGCTTTCCATCTCGGACTTTACTGACAACAATTTCACTTCATTGTTGCTATTCAAAAAGAAAAGTTTTATGGTAGCAAGGTCTCTCAACAATTTTAAATAACACAAATTTTGGAAATACCTTTACGCTTTTTTATCTATTTAATTCAATTTTTAGTCTATTAACTATCAACTTAATTTCATTTTAGTCTAGAAAGTTTATTTTCTTTCTAAATGGTCTATAAACATTAGAGAATATTTCAAAATAGTCTACTTTACAAAATTTTATTAGATTTAATGGAAATAGTAAGTTTTGAAAAAGTGACTATAATCCTAATAAAATATGATGACTCAAGAAATATTTTATAGAGATAAATTAATTAGAATTTATAATAAACTTGAGCGACTAGCTCAATTCAAATAGAGAAACTTAGTAAGTTTAAAACGAGAAGTCTTAAAAGTAAATCTATTTTACAAGGTAGATGGTATGCAGCCTATTTTGTAAAATTATGTAAATATCTCTAAAAAAATAATATAAAAATAAAATTAAGGGCATTTAAATAATTTTACAAGATGAATTACATACAATCTGCGCTGTAAAACAATTTTCTGAAGAACACATTTAGCAAGATAATAATAAAAACTATTTTTACTATGAATATAAATTTAAAGACTAAAAGATCAAAAGAAATATAATGAGCAGACTAAGTATTTTCTTTTAGAATAAGAAGATTCGTTAAAGATAACGAACATTTCCATTAAAGATAACGAATTAGATGAAATTGAAATAAATGTAAAAGATAATAGACAAGATTTGAAGAATTCAAAAATAATAGATGAAACTGAAAAGAATATGAAAGCTAATAGATGATTTGTTAAATTAACCCCTTTTTTATCTACTAGAAATACATCTAAGTGTTATGGACTACAATCAAAATTTTGAAGGGGCTTTGTTGAAGTGAAGTAGAAAGAGCTATAGAAAATAAACCTTTTGAGTTTTTTTGGTACCCAATAACTTTGTTAAAGTTTACATATTAATTACCTTTAAAATTTGAAACATTTGTAGACTTAATTGAAATTAATCATTTTTTACAAGATAGGTCAACAAAGGCTAATGACAAATCATGCCACATTACCTAAATTAACAAAGACAAAAGGTAGTTATTAGTTGTGGGGCTAATTTACTTTGATCGATCAATTTAGGCTTTAGGGGCTTATCTGCTTAAAAATTAATTCAGGAGCCTACATGTGAATATCGGCAAAGTCCAAGGACTTAACAATAGGTTTTGCTTTCAATGAAAATGGAGGGAGTAATATTTTACAGGACGGACTGAGAAAACAATTTCTAATAAATAAAAGCCATAAAGCCTTGCGTTAGAATATGAATGAGGAAATCTATACTCATTTGCTCTCACGTAATAAACCCTCGCCTCCCTTCTCCTACTTCACCGGTGGCGGCTAGGGTTTGCAGCCTCCGCACTCTCTCGTCTTCTTCGATCGCCAGAGCGGCAACCATGCCAGGAGTTGATCCACAGGAAACGGAGTGGCCGGCAAAGATAGTCAGGGATACTTTCATCAAGTTCTTTGAGGAAAAGGATCATGTCAATTGGAAGTCCAGTCCGGTTGTTCCTCTCAATGACCCTACTCTTTTGTTCGCTAATGCCGGTATGCATTTCTGCTGCTTTTCTGTTTGTTTCCTGTGAAAGTTGTTGCTGGTGAATTAGACATTTTGATTTCATTTCTGTTTCTCAACTGCTTTATCGACTTGTATGCGATTGGAATTGGATTTAAGGATATCATGAAAATTTATTGAAATTACAATAATTCTATTCTGTATTCTCTTTATTCTAAATGTAATTGGTTTTTCTTGCTGGGATTGGAAAGGTATGAACCAGTTTAAGCCAATATTCTTGGGTACGGCTGATCCGAATACTTCCCTGAGCAAACTTACTCGGGCGTGCAACACCCAGAAGTGCATTCGAGCTGGTGGTAAGCATAATGATCTAGATGACGTAGGAAAGGATACCTACCATCATACCTTCTTTGAAATGCTCGGTAATTGGTCTTTTGGAGATTACTTTAAGAAGGAAGCTATTGAGTGGGCATGGGAGCTTCTCACCAAGGTAAGTGATTGCATATGTGTATTTTCGTTCACGTTTTTACCAGTTCCTTGTTTTCTTTTCACTCTATCCATTTGAATAATACAAATTCATTTATTCATGGGAACATCAAGAGTTGGTCGTGCAGTATCCTTTATTTATAATATTGAGTTTGGGATTTGAAGTAAGCTTAGCTAACCTTACATAGCCAGGAAATATCAAAAGCGGGGAATAAAAGGTTGAGTCTTCTTTTTAGAGTTGATATAGTTGGTTATCCGAGTATAAATAAGTTTTTTAGGACTTCACAATAAATATTCAATCACATATTCTTCTCAACGATGGTTCACTTCCAGATGGATTGTCATGAAATTCAGAAAATTCCAATTTTTAGTCACAGTGAGAAGATAAATAGCAGTTTCTCTTTTTTAGAAGTGGTGGTTCATTGAATTAATATGAGAACCATCAGAATTGATACGATTTGGTCTGTTTTTAGTCCATCATTTGGGTTCTGCTTTGAAGCCTTGTTATTATAATTTGATTGCAATCAGATGTCTCTATATGGAAGGCAATGCTTACCAGTCTTCTTGCTTTCTTCTAACACTTTTTTTTTCTTTTCTCTTGTTTTCTTGCTGCCCTATAGGTTTATAGGCTGCCTGCAGACCGGATTTATGCCACATACTTTGGTGGTGATGAGAGAGCTGGTCTTGCTCCTGATAGTGAAGCTCGAGATATATGGCTCAAGTTTCTACCACCTGGACGTGTGCTGCCATTTGGTTGTAAGGTATGGAGTTGTTGATTTCCCTTTTTTGATTAAATTTTCCAAGAAGTTTCCAAATTTATGGCAGCTTTTTTGTTTATAGTCCTTTTATTTTTCCTTTTGATATGCAATGATTATTGGCGGGGCATAAACACCTGGTGCCTCCAAGGACCAATGTCTCATTATCATTTTTATGCGTTTTTGATGATAAATGTGTCTCAATGCCTTCTTTTCTTGCTTTTATGATGATAAATGAAATTACTCTTTGAGAGCAAAACAGAAAAGGAATGGTTGTAATGCATTTATGCTATTATTCACCATAAAATTTGAAAATTACTGATGAAACGTAATAATTTGTTGTAATTAGAGTATTTTATGCGTCCTTTAGACTTTATTTATTAACAAGATAGCATGATGTGCCCAACTGCTAATAACAGTCTTTATCAATTAAAATTATAGATTGAAGAGTTCATGCACTTTAGGCTGCACCTTTATTCAAAGTATTCATGGTATGGTAGCTGCATTATGCCATTTCCATATATAACAAAAATTTTTTGGGCTGTTGATATCAAAGATATGCCATTAGATGATGTCCCCTCATACATTGAATATAATTGCCAGCCGATAGACTATTCTAATATTAAATACACAAGAAAAGTAGGAAATTCTGAAACATCTGATTGGTTTTACTGTTTTTTTCTAGGACAATTTCTGGGAGATGGGTGATACTGGTCCTTGTGGGCCTTGCACTGAAATACATTATGATCGAATTGGCAATCGTGATGCTGCATCATTGGTTAATAATGATGACCCTACTTGCATTGAAATATGGAACCTTGTTTTCATTCAGGTATGTAATGTGGTTATCCATTTTATTTAACTCTTTATAAGACCTGATAATATGAAGAGTTCCACTAATGAATTTGAAACTCTTTGGGATTCAAGACTTGTCCACAGTTTTGGTGTTGACAAACCATACATGGTATCTGCAAGTGGGACATCATGCTGGATAACATCATTATTAATCTGCTGCTGTATTGTGGTGCTTAACAATTTGTAGTAATGATGTGTTCTCTTACATTTAATTGCTGCAATGCAGTTTAACAGAGAAAATGATGGTTCCCTTAAACCTTTGCCAGCTAAGCATGTTGACACTGGCTTGGGTTTTGAACGATTGACTTCTGTACTTCAGAACAAGATGAGCAATTATGATACTGATGTTTTCCTGCCCATCTTTGGTGCTATCCAAGAGGTAAGGTTGATCTGAATGATTTTCCTTCTTTCCTTAGCAAAGTTTATGGATCTGTTTTAATTTACACTGGTAAATGCATGGAAGATTTTAAATTCCAGTGGTGCCAGTTGTTAACGTGCTGTGTGATAGATCCATATCAGTTTTTTGGAGGTGAATAATTGCGTTTTTTCCATGGTTCCATCCATTTCTCTTAAAAAAATTTTATCATCTAGTTTGCCAAATTGAAGAAGTAGAAAAACACTTGCGTATTAGCTCATTGTTTGACATTCATGTAACTTCACGTCTTGTGTAGATGAGTTTAAACATTTATGTCAAAATCATACTTATGGAATATAAAGATTTATTGTGGGTTTCATGTTTCTTTTGGCACTTCAGCATCTTTCTCTGCTAAATGGTGAGAGTTTATGCATGTTTGGTTTGTAGGATATTTTACTTTCATCTTGCTCACATGTTTCTTTGAATTGGTTTAACTTAAGATGGTTCTGTTACCAACTTTTGTATATGATTAACACTTGAATAAATCTAATTCTATTCGTCTAACTCTCTTTATAGGTGACAGGAGCTCGACCATATTCTGGAATGGTTGGGCCAGATGATATTGACAAAGTTGACATGGCATATAGGGTTGTTGCTGACCACATTAGAACTTTGTCAATTGCAATTGCTGATGGGGCCTGTCCAGGTAGATGTTTCGGACATTTTTATGTTTGCAGCTAATGCTGCAGTGTTCTCTTTATTTCTATTGGCATTTTTGTATTCAGTTGAATATCGTACTTTTCAGAAAAGATATCCTTTCCTCTGATGGTCTAAAAGGCTCTAAGGTTGTAATGTTTTCTTTCTTATGGACACTTAGTGGCATATATAGGGGATAGAAGAATGGATTAGCAATTTGAATTTTTATTTCAACTCCTAGAGAAAGATAAAAATTTTGTTTAGAAAGAGATAGGGTTTTCCAAATTGATGATTTTTGGTATTTATGTTCAAATTTCCACAAAGAGGGAGAATATTAAGGAGTTGCTAGTCATTGTAGGATGCTGCAGGGATAATATGATCCTAAAATACTCTGCTAGTTAAGAGGAGAGTTTTTAGTGAACATTTATGCTCTATGGTACCAAGTTTTTGGCATTCTTGAGCAAACATGTTCCCAGGATAATTGTAATTGAATGACTACTGTAAATGGGATTTGCAGTCATATTAGAAAAATAGGATATGAAATGAAGTCATTAATAAGCTCAGGGTAGCACCATTTGAGTAAAAAGTAAGAGGTGTATGACCTAATGGTTCAGTCATATGACTCATGAGATGTGGACCTTTTGGATACTCTGTGGGAAAATCTGATTTAGTTTATGTGCAAGGATGGAAGTGTTAAGGGAGGCAAAATTGGAATAATGATAATTGATAAATGACTTCAATCTTCATGTTGATTGACAAAATAGAGGAGAAATCCATCCGTAACCTATCCTGACTAACAAGAACACAGGTTTAATTAGGTTGTGTATGAATTTTCTTATAATTATTTACTTTTTTAGCTTTGCTATTTGCCTTTATGACGTCAAGACTTCTCTTAAAATTGTTTTCTTCTTCTTGTTGCCTACTAACACTTTCGTGTTGTGAGCTCCAAGGTTTTGTCCATCAAGTTGATTAAAACACCTCCCACAAGGCATTTGGAGTGTGGATTCTTATAAAAGTACTAGTTTTTGAAGTGATTAAGACTTTCAACCTGGTGTATTAGAATTTTTTTTTCTTATCTTCACAAGAGTACTATTTTCCTCTAGATTTTGTTTGATGTTTTCTCCTTCTTATGGAAGCTTATATTGATACCTTTTCGTCATATTTTTAATAACTATATAGGGATGTTCTAAAATTTAAGGGTGGAGTGAGTGATTGATGAATGTTAAAGAAGGAATTAGCTTTCTAAAAATTCAGGAAGGAATTGTCTTGCTGGATAAATATTAAATGTGATGGTGATTTTTGTTCTGTAGGCAATGATGGTCGTGAATATGTTCTAAGGCGTATTCTTCGGCGAGCTGTTCGTTATGGAAGTGAAGTCCTAAAAGCTCAGGAGGGATTTTTTAGCAGGTAGGAATAACTGATATGCTTCCATTGTTTTGTTTTTTGTATGATTATATCTCTAGAGATTTAATATGATTGTAGTTTGTGTCTTTGAAATGGTAGTGAGATTTTCTTATTTATGGAATTTAATGTTTATGATTTCTCTTTGAGCAATTATTATGCAGTTTCAAAAACTGAATTCCTTTTTGTGGACCTGTAATCCTGTTGTATGTTGTCTTTATTAATAGTAATACTTTGTAATTGTTGGGTTGGATCCAGGCTTGTGAGTGTTGTTGTGCAAGTGATGGGCGATGTTTTTCCAGAGTTGAAGCAGCATGAAGCACACATTACATCTACAATAGCTGCAGAAGAAGCAAGTTTTGGAAAGACTTTGCAGAAGGTAAGCACTTACTTTTCTTTGGAGGAGTTGTGGTTTAGTTTCTACAGAGGCCATCCATTTTATAACTTCCCAGGAGCAAACTGAATGAGCTTTAATTGCCAAAAAAAATTCAATTAGCTTGTTTGTCCAGTTCACCATCCTGATTTAAGTGCTCATTTCCATGGAAAACTGGGTTGATTAGGGCTTTAATAGGGAGTTTTGGATATGAGAACGTTTTAAGTCCACCTGAAACAATCAATCAGCATATTTAACCCAACATTCTTCTTTGCAGCTTCTAATTGATTGTGCTTGTGTTTTGAAATTACACCTCTTCATGTTTTGTGACTTTTTTTTGCAGAATTTAATGTTTTTATGACAATCATCACTGGTCTTCAACTCATTTTCAGGGAATTGAGAAATTCAAGAAGGCAGCTCAGGATGTTCAGGGAAAGTCATTAAGTGGGCTGGTAAGCACATTTCTGATTAATTTTTATTTAATGGGTGATCACATACGTTAATATCTGTGGAGCAATTCTTGATTCAAATTATGTAAACCCAAATGAAAACCATGAGTATAATTTCGGTTGTAAGATTGAAGCGAGGGCAGAGCTTCCATGTCATAATAAACTTTGGCCTTCATCAGTTATTTCTATCTCCTCTTTGTTGCAGGATGCATTTATCTTGTGGGACACATATGGGTTTCCCCTAGATTTAACTCAGGTACATAGGTGGTTTTGTTTCCTGTTATTTTTGGCTGTATGTTCTTCAACATGCTAATTTTTTTTTTTTTTTTTTTTTTAATCTTGTAGTTGATGGCAGAAGAAAGAGGTTTGGTTGTTGATGTTGAGGGTTTCAATAATGCCATGGATGAGGCAAGGGAAAAATCAAGGAGCGCACAGAATAAGGTGTTAGGAATTTGATTTGCTTATTTCATTGCTTGTCTTCTTGCAAATATGCTAAACTTTTCTTTTTCTCTTAGTTCATAAGTTAAACAAGAAGCTAGGTCTTGCAGGACACATATTAGTGATCTGGTTGAATTAGTTGATAATCAATCAGCCAGGTCTTCCTTGAATTAGCTGTTGTCCCTTTTATTGTATTTGAAGAGTATAAAGTTTCTTAAATTAAGGGATATGTTCCCCCAAGAAATTAAGTTACATGGATTGCCACCTTTCATTCTGACATTAACTTTTGGCAGCAAGCTGGTTGTGCTGTTGTTACAAGCATGCTAAAACTTTCTTTCATTTTTACTTAAAAGCAAGATGCTAGCTTCTTTAGATATAATCATAATAAATGAATTGGATCATTGTGAAATAGCATTGTGATTTTAATGTAGCATATAAATTTTTCAGTAATAAAAGTTATACGGATTTTCACCTTTCATACTAACATCATCTTTTTGGCAGCAAGCAAGTGGTACTATTGTCATGGATGCAGACGCTACCTCTGCATTGCACAAGAATGGTGTTTCTTCAACTGATGATTCCCTTAAATTTATTTGGTTCCAGGTTTGTCTTCATCTCTTTTATTGATACAATTGATTGTCTTGTGGTTATTATTGAGTTTGATTTATCTGATTTGTTAGTCAAGGATTGCAAAATATAGGTATTGTTGGGAAAAGTTTAATAAGGGTCACACCACCCATAATTTTGGTTATGAACCTTAAATCCTTTCAACAAAGTAACTAGAATTTGTTTTCTTCTTTTTTGATGGATGATTGAGGGCATTGCAACTAATTGTTTGCCCAGACAATCTAAAAACTTTGTTTCTGAAGTTATGTTATTGTTTGATGTTGTAACAATGTGCGTATGACATAAAAATTTTTCCTCTTTGATCTTTCCTAAGTCATTGTTAATATTGGTTTACTGGCCTCTTGGATATTTACTGTTAAAATAATGGTTTCTTGTGTCTTTGGTGCTTACAAGCAAGCAATACTTTTACAAATCTTTTTTTTTTTTTTTCCTTTTCTTTTCTGAGTCGTATTTCAATAGTTAATGTTTCTTTTTTTAAAATTTCAGTTAGAGAATTCTGGAAATTTTTTGTTAAAATGAGTATCTGAACTTTTGGCCTGAGAAAATGCTAGAAGATATCCTAAATTTGTCACCTTTTGGATAATTTGGTTGTTGTAACTTTCAGACCATTTTTTCTGTTTCAGGACCATCAAAGCACAATTAAGGCTATTTATACTGGTTCAGAGTTCCTGGAAAGTGCTAGTGCTGACAATGAGGTTGGCGTGGTTTTAGAATCTACAAATTTCTATGCTGAGCAAGGTGGTCAGGTACTATAACCTAGTGTTTTAATCCAGATTATCACCATGATGCATGCGTGCTTAATGTCATGGTACTCTAGCAATGAAGTTTGATGCATATACTATGCATGCATATGTTGCCCACTGTGATGCACATGCTATGCATTTATTTGGGTGTATGAGAATTATTCCCTGCTCTAGCAATATCTAGATTCTAAATTCTCATCAAAACTGTTCTCTTATGTTAGTCATGGCTAACTGAATTTATTTTTATGCTGCTTATAATATTTTTTTAGATTTACAATAATAATCAGGTAAACTTTCCAGGCAGGGAAAATTTGTTGAGGCCTGAAATTATAACTGAAGTAAATAATTTCATTTTAAAATTCTACATTTAACAAACTTAAATCATGTTCAATGCTTGACAGCAATTGAGTCTTTGAGGTGGGTGGAGGCTGTGTTTTTAATTGTTCAGGAGGTATGGCTTCCACCTTTAGTGAATGAGTGGGGTATTGTCAATCTTGTATGCCTATGATTCTTTCTTTTGGCAACTTGGATTTAAATATTTAATCTTGGAAATCTTAACCCACATATAGAAAGTAGGACAGTTGATGACTTAGCATCAATCATCTGGCTCTCTATTTTGTTTCTGTTTTTTCCCTAATATTTTTCCTTTTGGCAATAGATTTTTGATACAGGACTTCTTGAGGGGTCCTTTGGCTCATTCCAAGTTAGTGATGTTCAAATTTATGGAGGCTTTGTACTTCATATTGGTTCCCTTTCTGGGGTCTCAAGCAGATTCTCAGTCGGTGATAAAGTTATTTGCAAGGTGATTAAAACATTTTTTATTATTCTGTTTATGTTAATTATATTTTGAAAGCAAAAGAAATGTTAATTATGCTTCTTGTGAGATTTTTTTTACTAATCTTTTGAATTACTCAATCTGATTTTAGGTTGACTACGCTAGGCGTAAACTCATTGCTCCTAACCATACCTGCACGCATATGTTGAACTTTGCTCTCAGGGTACGGTTAGGTTGCTAATACTGATTTATTTATCTCCTTGATGTTATTATTTGCATTTCTTAATTTGTTTACCATGCTTCTTAGAATGCTCTTAGTATGAATGCAGGAAGTTCTAGGTGATCATGTTGACCAAAAGGGTTCCATTGTTCTTCCTGAGAAATTAAGATTTGATTTTTCCCACAGTAAGTAGGATTCAATTGTTATGGTTACTGTTCTGTGCAGTATGGTTGTAGATTTAATAGAAGAATTTGAGCAGGTGGGTCTGTCAAGCCTGAAGATTTGAGAAAAATTGAGTCAATAGTGAACAACCAAATAAAAGAAGAGTTGGATGTGTTTACCAAGGAGGCAACTCTTTCTGAAGCATTGCGTATCAATGGCTTGCGAGCAGTGTTCGGAGAAGTAATTTTTATCATTCTTTTTTTGTGATTAAGCCTTATACATATCTTGTGATATCTGGGCACTTTAATCTTTTGTACTTTGGTGCAGGTCTATCCAGATCCAGTTAGGGTAGTGGCAATCGGTCAAAAAGTGGAGGAACTTCTGGCTGATCCAGAAAATAAAGAATGGAAATCCATTTCAGCAGAACTATGTGGAGGTTGAATTATTGTTCCATTGCTTTTACCTTGAAGCTTTGATGGCCATTTTCTCTTGGAGCTAATTTTGAGGATACGTTTAGGTACACATCTATCAAATACACGAGAAGCTAAAGCCTTTGCTCTCTTATCTGAGGAGGGAATTGCAAATGGAGTTAGAAGGATAACGGCTGTGACGACTGATTGTGCCTTTGAGGCAATGAAATTGGCATCATTGCTTGAGCAGGAAGTAACTGAGGCATCCATGATGGAAGGAAGCTCACTGGAGAAGGTTGTTTTCACACTTTCTCTTGCTTCTTATGTATTATATTCCTGTCTTTCTATATGTCTAACCTTGATTTAGGTGTCTAATTTATGTGTACCTTTATTTTGTGTCTTTTATATTTGTGCCACTTTTGGTCTTTAACTTTGATTCATGTCTCTTTTTCTTTCTCCTCAAATGTAATTTCTGTTTCTTTTATATTTGTGCCACTTAATTTTGTGATTCCTGTTACTGAGAGATTATCATAACCATTTGGATTTTTTGTGTTTTATGTCAGAATGTTTCTATTCTATGCATGCCATTCTGTTATATCTTCCTATTCATCTAAAAAAATTCTGTTATGTCTTCCCTGTTTGTTGTTTTTGTAATATGTTTTAGAACATTGGAAATGTTAGTCTTACCTAGTCTGTTTTGATTTTGGCCAACTTATTAGCCAACTTATATCCAAAATTGGTTCTACATTATGGGTAATGTATGTGATTTGCAGACAAGTTTCATTTTGTATTTTTTAAGTTTATAATTGTTATCTGAGCTGTTATTTCTGTGTTAGGTTAGCATAATAGCATCTCAGGGCATGAGAAAATGGGACCAACCCTGACCTAATTGTTTATCATTTTAAGAAGCCTGTATTGTACCACTTTTTAGAGCTGTATACTGTTGTTAAGCATGCCATTCCTCCTTAGAATATCTTTTCTTGCACACTTAAGATTTTGAAAGTTTATTCTGCTTCTTATCAGAAAGTGGCTTCTCTGAAAAGTCGTGTGGATTCAGCAGCTATACCTGCTGCTAAGAAAACTGATATCAGGGCCAAGATTGCCATACTTCAGGTATTTCTACTATTGATTAATGATGGAAAACATGGTTTTCCAACTTTTGATTCACCTGTTTGTAAACCACCACCCTCTTGCTGCTAATATCTATCATGTCTCTGACAAACGTGCATTATTTTGTCAGAAACGATTAATAATGGAACAAAAGAAGATTGCTCAAGAGAATAAGCTGAAGGCTATCAAAATTGCAACTGAGGCAGCTGAAGCTGCTGTTTCAGATGGAAAGGCCTTCTCCATCTGCAAAGTTGATGTTGGGTCAGACGATCGCGCTGTTCGTGAAGCAGTAGTGAAAGTTACTGAGCAGAAGGTTGCTTGCAGTTTTTTTCCCTTTTTTTCTTTTCTTTTTTTCATTTTTCATTTTTCTTTTAGCTTTGTTGATTATTTACATCCCCCTACTTTCTCCCAATTTGATTTGATGCCATTTTGTGTTCTTTTCAAAATTTCATTTCTGTTGGATGAATGGACAGGGAATTCCAGTTATGGTTTTCAGTATAGATGAAATTACAAACAAGGCAATCGTCTGTGCGTGCGTGCCAGAAAAATCAGAGATGAGCAAGCAGTTGGAGGTGTCAGAATGGTTAACAACTGCTTTAGGCCCTCTGAAAGGAAAGGGTGGTAAAGGAAAGGGTGGTCTGGCTTCAGGACAGGTTAGTACTTCTCAGATACTAAATCTGCTTGCTATGAAATATGCATATTGTTTCTCGTTTGAAAATCTTACCATCTCAGGTATAGTTTCTTGTATGAAATCTTTATCCAAGATAGAGTTTTCAAGCATTGTATTGAGTATCCATGGTTAGTCAAAGAACAAATAATGAAAGTTATTTGCTCTAAAACATGACACCATTAATCTGTTCAAGCTTAATTGTTAAGAACCTTGTATCTAGCAAAGGTGAAGAATTATAGCAAGAAAAAAACTTGACCTGGAGCGTTGTGCCACGGCAATCAAGATAGATGGGCTTCAGTTGAAGTCCCTTGTGTTTACCATATTTTGGTTGGCTTGCATAAGCTTATCATCTTTTCAGTAATTTTGTTTAATGCGTTGTGTTTCCAGGGAACGGATGCATTGCATGTCAATGAGGCTTTTGATTTGGCGACTTCATTTGCGTCAATGAAACTGGGATGAACTTGATGTTTGTGCTTTGTAGTTTTTTACTTCATGAAAACCTTTTTCCTGTTATACAAAAGAAAAAAAAAATACAACAGATTTGCGGTTAATTTCTTCTATTTTCTCATCTTTTGATTATATATTCATTGTCATACACAATGGAATGTTACAATGGACAGATGTATAAGGATCATCATAGAGTCTACTGTGAACCTTGTGTTTCTGTACTAATATTTGGGAACCCCATTCTGTATTTAAATATGCAAATGGCAGTTATTCTCCGGTGGAGTAAAGCGAGAATGAAGGAGATGATGGAAAAGAGGCGGGAAGTGGTGACAGCCCCAATCTGGTGACAGGAGAAGATGAGGGAGGAGAATCATTACCAATCTGATCTCTGTCTCTAGATCTGGAGATAGAATTTAAGGGTTCAACTGAAACGGAAGATGGAAAGGGCCGAAGGGGAGAGAAGATTGAGGTCGAAATGAGAGGGAAAGAATCAAATAATCTAAATTTAGATTCAGTGGTAGACTATAATCTAACGGTTCAAATACAATTAGTAAGAGTTAAAGATAATTACTATAAAAGTTCAGAGAAATCGGGACCTTTATTATTATTATTATTATTATTATTTTGGGGAACTGTTAAGTACATTATATTGTAAAAATCCCAAACTAGGTATTCATATTTATATACACAGGTATACCGAGGTTTACAACCTCAGTATTCTAACCAAAAAGCCAACAATAAAGCAACCCATAAATCAAGATATGCTTCGTTAAGCTCACAACACCCGTAGTGGATACTCTTTTGGCAAAAATTTTCGGATTTTTTGCATGCCATAGGTCGTAGAGAGCGGCAGCAAAGGCAACTTTGATTGTTATCCTCTTTGCAGTGACTCCTACAAATGCTCCTCAACCACAGGCACCCTTGACTCCACTGTAGGGAAGAACTAGTAATATCCAACTCCAGCACACTCAAAAAATTAAATGTTATTTCTCTTTCATTTTCCTGATAAAACACAAGCAGTATCGACCACAATCCCTCGCTGGCATGACAAAGGTTTTGTCGTTAGCCTATCCCTAACCATAAGCCGACTAATAAAAGCATGCCTTGTGATAGCATTACTAGACCACACCAGTTTATGCATTACACCTTCCTCGTCCTAAGGCACAAGAGTTTATATGCACTAGTAATGGAAAACTTCCCTGAAGTAGCAAAAAGCCAAGTAGCAGAATCTTTTCCTCCAACCACCTGAATTTCCTCCAATTCTTTTACCATGTCAAGCCATCTCCTTCTAAAGCTTTGTGGAAATCTCCAGCTTCCATTCACCCACTAATCAGCCGTACTCACAGTTTCCCCCCAAGAATTCTCCATGTCTATCCACCCTTCTCTATCATAGATTCTACTCTCCACAAACCACCAGTCAAAAGAATAGGGAGGTTTCTCTCCAATCACCCACCATCATTTAATGTGGCCCTCAAGAATCCACGCAGCTTCAATAGTTTCCTTCATGTCCAAGAACAATCAGCAGGAATCTTGACATTGCAAATATTCTGGCCTTTCAACAACACTAGTCGAACCAAGCAAACCAAATCCTCGTAGGATAAAGCAATGATGCACCATAGTAATTTCCCAATAGCAACTTGATTCCACAGCTTCAATTGTTTAACACCCGAACAGGACTCAATTTCTATAACACCTACGATTATGGCCTTTCCATAAGAAATTTCTATAACAGGACTCAATTTCCTTCACAACACTGCTAGGCCAAAAAGGACTAGAGCTCCAATACAGTTGCAAGTTAAATAAAACAGAGTTTATAACCTGGAGTCGTCCCGCAAATAACAAAAATTTATTAGACTAGGTATTTATCTTCTACTTCACTCTATCAACTATAGGCTTTCATTTATAATATGAATTTTCTAAGAAATTGTTCAAAATATTTGTAATGAATTTTTTTTACATGTTGATTTATTAAAGTTATTTTAATTATAATTTCTAATATTTTAATTATCATGTTTTATTAATATGGTCTGGGGATATAAAAAGAAGAGAGGGAGGGAGAAGTAATGAGAAAGGGAAATAAAAAAGGAAGAAAATAAAGGTAAAATTGTAATTTCATTTTATAATTTAACGCAATTGTGTAACAAAAATGGCCGTATTTTGTCGCGTGGAATTCATTTTTTCAGTTTTAGTGAACCCTTTAATTACATTTCATTTTTTTTTTTTGCAAATTCAACAATCTTGCATTTGTGTCCTTCATGAACCCTGGGTTACCCTCTATTAGGGCATTTGCCCATTTGCTTTTGTAGGCTCTATGAGTCATCAAGAGAATCTATAAAATATTTCATTCTAAAAGAAAAAGAAAATAAAAAGTCATAACTAGAAAATGAACTCACTTCATACCATACTCATGATAAAACATGAACAAAAAAATAAAATCACACAAGAAATTTCAAGTTGTTTGGCAATACAACAGCAACACTGATAATAATAATAATAATACTTACAAAATCATAGCAGATTAATAGTTTGTTCTCATTTAATGTAACAAAATTCTTTTCCATCCGACAATTATGTTATTCCAATTTATACAGGTACAATGTGAGCAGATATTACAACATTATTCTTGTTCCTACAAAATTATTTCTCGAATTCTCTCCCACCTTAAATAAACCGAAAAGAAAAGGAAAGTCTTGAGTTTTGACTAACCCACTTTAATTCAATCTCACACCGAGAAACAAAAACCGAAAAAATGCCAGAGGGGGTTTGAAGTCTGAATTTGCAGTAAATATCCGTGCTACCTGATTCACACAAACAGTGACACTGACAAACGTAGTTGTGATTCTAGACATAATTTATGACATGATAGCAACAACCAATTATCATAATATGATATATTTCATTATGCTTCACGTTACTCCAACAAGTATTTTTTTTAAGAAAAAAAAAACTATTTTATTGCTGTCAAGCATTTTAGATATCAAGAATACCTTTAGGGGAAGATTCTGCCAAATAAAATCCCGCTGAAGATAATAGCACCAAACCACTTGTTGGACACAAATCTGTAACCAAAAAGGGAACAATGATAGGGAATAGTGAGTCGACAGCTGAGTATATATGATGTTAAACAGTTACTTAAACCAAATTTATGCAAGCATGTGTACAAGAAGCATAAGATTGTTCTATGCACCATCTAACTCAGCATATTGACATCCTAAAATAAATGATGCAATCAAAATCTAGAAAAGTGTCATCAACCATATACTTACTTTCTATTGCAATCAGCTCGGCATGATAGGTTAACTGTCCATATCTGCCAAGCTAATTGCCCAGACGCAGCTGCCAGAAAAGCATAATATGGCCACCCTTTTCCACAAGAAACATGGTAATTCAATGAAAGGTTGGGTTACCAAATGCAAACTAAAAGTTAGCTCAAACTTTAAACAAGCCAAGTAAATACCAATTGCAGCATTGAATCCACTGAGGGCAAGACTACTTATACATCCAATTCCAAACGCACTAATCCACTCCTTTGTTGAATCCCCAAATCTCAAGGCTGTTGATTTAACACCGACTTTAAGATCATCTTCTTTATCCTGAATCCAAAATTATCAACATCACTATGAAATAGAAAAGAGAAAATTTGTTCCCTGATAATTGATACAAACAGTTATGTTGACATGCAATCCCAAACTTTAAATAATAATCCAACAATTCAAACAAGGTGGAAGCACAAGCAGCTTAAAGTTTGTATAAGAACACCACCTCAAGTGGGACATGAACCTAAGTCCTAATAGTTCCAGATTTTTGTGTTGCCCCTAAACCAAGGCTTCATTTGACAGAATACAGTTCTCTAATCCAGAAATACAACATTGCAAGGGAAGTAACTCCAAGCAAAGAGCAAAATATTAAGTGATTTAAAAACTATGAAATACAAATTGGTGTACCTGATGTGCATATATCGTATCATAGACAAGAGTCCAGCATACTCCAGAAAAGTATAGCGGGAACACAATAGCTGGGTCTAAACCTCCTTTAATTGCAGACCACCCTAATAAGGCTCCCCAATTGAAAGTCAGACCTAGATAAGCTTGAGGCTGCATCGAGTAGGTTTGTCAAAGAGAAATTATGAAATAAATATCAAGCTCATTCGACAACAAAAAATACATTAACACCATACCCAAAATGTAAACCTCTTCATTAGAGGATATGAGAAGACTAGCAACAAGGATGAAGCCCCCAAGATGCGGCTGTAAGACAGATTTAACCAAAACCAGCTAACTGAATATCAAGTCTTGTCCAAATGCAGCTATATTGACCAAATGCAGCTATATTGATTAATGTGAAGCAGATTTACGATGAAGAAACACAAGAGTATAAATACTATTATAAATAAAGAAGGAAGAATCATTTATATGTTATCCTTAGTATAGTACATTCTTAGGTTGCTGTTGTAGATGGTAAAATCGTCTAAACCATCTTAGTGAACTTGATAAATTTACTCTAGACAAGTAAAGATACAATTACAGCTGAGAAGAACAAAGTTTTAGAGATTGTTATCATAAATCTAACAATGGAAATTGAAAAATGTGTAGCCCAAGCCAGTTGTAATGGCAACTACAAACAAAGTAGTCATACAACTTCCTGTGAAATGTGCCTCAGCTCATTAGAGCGAGCTCATTATTTTGTAATCATGTTGCAGTCTCAACATCTGCTTCATCACCAACTAATTATATTTAATAACTAATTACTAATACCATGGGGAGAGTTTATGAATATACTACCTATTAGACAGGATTCATAAAAACTAATCGATGAGCTTTTTTGTTACAACACCATTAAGGAAAAACACAGTGCCCCATGTTATTTATGTATTGTAGTGCTTTTCGCTTCCTAGATAATTTACCATCTCCTGTTATGCAGTTTCTTTATGATGGGAAAAGAATATAGCATATTGAAACTTTTTTGCTGCAATATTTCAACAATAACTGATTAGTTGACAACTTCTAAAATAGAAATGGGGAAAGCTTATGCTTCCAAAATCTTTCCCACTTTTACCTTAATAAAGTCACTCAAGGAGAAAAGGCATCTATCTCTCTTAGTGACTGATATATTTTAAACTAACTGTTTTTATTTGGGGCCATACTTACATGATGACATGGTATCTAGCTTTTCTGATAATATGGTACCAAATGTTGTAAAAATTTGAGGGAGCAATGGTTTAAGACAGAGAATTGACACCAACCTATAATTATTCAGTTGAAGGAGAATTCCAAGACCCAAAAAAAGTTGAAACCCAAGAAAACAAATACCCTGAAATGGTGTCAGAAGGCCACTTGCAACTGGTCTCAGCTTTGTACGCTCCACCTGGATACAAACACTCACATGTAATTAATGTTTCATGCAATAGTTGAATCCACATGAGATCATGAGCTGCTGCACAGACTGAGGTAGGAAAATTAAAATTCCAATGTCTCTTCACTGGTTAGGTAAAAATATATAAAATCAGCAAATCCCAAAACTAAGGAATAAAATTTAATATGCTTCAGTATCAGGATACTTACATTATGTACCATTCTTAATACTAGTATTCAAGCATGAGAAAATTAAGTGCATCTTCTCTAGGAAGAGAATCTAAAAAATTCTACATATCTTCATTACATGCAGGAAGACAAACTCTTACGAAATTACAATTAACATTGCAAGCAAAAATCAAGCAGAATTACATTTACAGACTGCAAATAAACAATTTAAGTTACCTTTGTATCAATATCACGGTCAAGCAGATCATTGATAGTACACCCAGCACCCCTCAAAAGCAGTGCCCCACAACCAAAAAGCGTCAACATCTTAAAATCAGGAAGGTTTCCAGGGGATGCTGCCAAGGTGATTGACCTAGAGCAATAAGGTGTCAGAAAACTTAATAACGAAGAAGAATAATCTGATGATATATCATGTATATCATTATCCAATTATAGGAGGATCATATGTTTCCAACTCAAACTTTATCATCAGAAAAGAAATATTCACACATTCAACCTAGAGTAATGGAGAATATCCACTCAAATTTTCAAACCAGAATGCGAATCGTTATAAGGCAAAAGTTTATCTTCCCTTAAAAACAAGCAAATTAATGCATAGATAATGATTTCACTGTAACCTAGGTCCAGACCAAAAACCAGCAGAAATGATGAATAGCAAGGAAAAATCCAAGAAGCTTTCCAAAACTTATTTTACATAAATCAACTTTAACTAAAAAATATATATTAAAAATTAAACTCATTTCTCCATTTGCTTTCCATAGTTTCTTAGCAACTAAACAGAATATAACAAAATCAAACCCTTACCACATACAAGGCCAAGCAAGTAACCAAGTCCCAATGGGCTTATCAAGGCGAGCAAGCTTAGCATAAGGCTGAATACTGCTTGGTAAATACAAGTCGATCCATGAAGGAATGTTGACAGTATTTCCATCATTGCCATTATTCTGATTTTCACCTTTCCTTGGGTTGTCAGCTAATCCTGATGGTGATGTTGATATCCAAGCAACTGAAAGTCTGTAATTTGAAAAAGGTACACACTTCTCCTGGGAAAATTTAAAACTACCTCGAGTAAATCCATAACATTGAAACCAATGGGAAACTTGAATGAATTGGTTGTCAAGTCCTGGACTCTTGGCTGTTGTTGTTGATGATGACAATAATGCTGCTGAGTGAGAAAGAGAGACCACAGAGGATGAAGAAGTGATAGATGGGTTTAGGAGCCTGCGTGAGGTGCGAATGAGCCAATATGCTGCCATTTAGTGCCTGTTTTCTGTGGTGCACTACAGAAATGAAGCGAAAAAGAGACAACCATAATATTCATACATAAAACTGATCACACAAATGACAATGTGCAAGCAAAAGACAATTCTAACAGCATGCAGCTAAACATTAGTCTGACTATCAGAAAACAATATAATAATCCCAACTCCACAGACAGTAGGCATCAACAACACTACAAATAGTTGACTAACTCAACCATGCACACCAAAACAATCTACAGAAGTTGACTTGTAGCACCCAGACGGCCAACTAGAGAAGACTAGCTCAGTCCCTTGTGTGGTAATTGATAGTTAAAATATAATATTCTAACTTAAAGTTTCACTTTGAAAAATTGCAGAAAGTGAATAAAGATTGTTCATTCATTAAGAAAATACTTAAGACCCATAGGTAAGTGTCAAGTAAAATGTAGTTTACCAAATTCAATGTCTCAAAAAGGAAAACTCCATTTCCAAATAAATCAATGTAAAACATTTTTTCCTCATCAATTATATCTTACAAAGGTTCAATAACTATTGTAATCATCACTAGTCTAAGAGGCAAGTGATAGATACCGGGGTTCTTTATTAACCAACAAGAGGACCCCTTTTTTTTCAGTTAAGCTACAATAACATTTACTTTCCATTGACAAGAAAATAATACGCACAACCAATTCCCTTGCGCATTTCATCAAACACTAGGTGCGCATAGGAAAGCTTTAGGTGTATCTAACACCACAAACCCAAAACACGATCCAATCACATAGAAAACAATACAAACCTCCAATGGAAGTCGGAAAAAGAGTACTCGCGTGAGCCTTGCTCTGCCCGACAAGTGTGTTGCGTTGTCTTTCAATGAACTCTGAAGCTGAGATCGTGTCTGCATTCAGGTTCCAATAATTCCTTGTTTTCGTTTTCCGAAGAGAGAGAGAACGAGCTAGAATGCTAGCAATTCCATTTTCCAATTCAACTTCAATTTCAATTTCGGATGCTATGCTGAAATTTATTAGATTATGGCCGAAGCCGGAGAGACAATGGTGAAAATTAAAGAGAAAAAGAGTAAATGTCAGAATTATGTTCCCAATCTTTACAAATACTAAATATTGTCCAAAACTTTTATTTGCACTAAAAATGGTCCCAGACCTTTTTAAAATTGTAGAGCTTAATCATGCTGTTAATCATTTTTGTTTAATCCTTAATGAAAATCCTTTTTAAAATTTTGAAAAACTACCAAAACTCAATAAGAAAAAAATTTTGAAAAAAAAACTGCCAAACCACCCTTTTTTTTAATGCCAAACATATACTCCTTGTCTAACTTTATTAGACTTAATTTTTAATTTAGAGTGTTCAAATTTAATTGTGTTTTTTTTTCTTTTTAAAATATCATTTAATGCATTTATTTTTATTTTATTCTACTTTTAAAAAGATAATTACGATATAAATTAAATAAGAAAACTTATTTAAATAGTGATTAATTAAGGATAAATATAAAATTTAATTAATTAATTATTATATTTATATTTTATTAAAAAAAAACTAAATCCACTTAAGTTAAACAAAAGGAGTATTTCATTTTTTTAACATCATTAAATACTGTTTTTTTTTTCATTTGAGAAACTCCAAATATTATGTTTCACTTTTTTTTTCCTTTTACATAATGCAAATTCCTTACTTGAATCCTAAAAACTTTTGACATAACTTAATAATTTAATAATATAATGAATTTTTTAGCTTAAATATTTTTAATTGCAATTTGTTTGTCATCTAACTTATTGGTTTCTAAAATACATAAAAAAAATAAAAATAAAAATTCATTTTAAATTATAGAGTTACAATCCATAACATATATATAAACAGTTATTTACAAAGCAAAAAAAAAAAAATCCCAAACATTTTCCAATAAAAAAATGAGTTAAGGTGTTAAAAAAATTCAAAACTTAGTAAAATAATTTTAGGACAATGAAAAAAAAAAGAAAAATAAAAATTTTGTAAAAATTTTTATTGAACTTCCCAAAATTCCTATTAAGATTTTTGTTAGAACTTAATGATATGTTTGGGTTTAGGAGAATGAAGGGCAGAGAAGAGGAGAGAGGAAAGATTTTTTGATTAATCAAATTATAATATTTAAAAATGTTGCAATTTAATTAATTAAAAAAATCTCCCCTCCCTTCTACTCAACCCAAACATACTATAAAAGAACTAACTAACCTCATAGGATTAAGTTTGGTAATTCGAAAAGGTCCCCTCCCCTCTTCTCACAATCCAAACATACTA
>BPVZ01000057.1:377906-426638 GCA_020521535.1 Rubroshorea leprosula | reverse complement strand
TAACATTATATTGGAGGGGTCTATTTTGTCTCTTTTCATATCTCAAATTCATATTTCTTTTTATTTTTATTATTATTATTATTATTCCTTTGTCTCCATTTGTATCTCTATTTAACAATAAAAATAATTGTATGATTCATATTTTTATATTATAATATAATATTATTATATTATATTATTATATTATTATATTATTATTATCTTAATAATATCAATAATTAATAATAAAAATATATAAAATACACTTTATTGTTTTTAATTATTTCTTTATTAATTATTTAAATTAAATAACAACTATACTACTTTTTATATAATTAAATAATTATATCAATCAAAATTTATCACCTATAATTTATTACTTATTATCTATTAAATTTTAACTGTTATATTAAGTGGTTGCTTAATTGAAGCATAAAACATTAAAATATCAAATGTGATAAAATAGAGAAAATATTATTATTTTTAATCTAATCGTGTCTAATTAATTCATAAGAGTAATAGGTTTTGGAGTTATGACACTTCCTCTCTCTGTTCAAAAAAATCAATTCATAAAAGTAGATGGCTTTTGTTTTCAGTTAAAATTCTAAAACAAACATCATTGTAGAAATCTATTCAAATGCTTCATAGGCCCAACTCAAATTTAGCATTCAACCCAACACCACATCAATCCAATATATATTTTTTTCATTATTTTAGATTGGAAGAAAGAAGACCACCATTTCTTTTCTTTTCTTTTTTTTTTTTTTTTTATCTTTTTGCTTTATTTAAATAAAAAGCTACCACTTAAATTGTTACAAATCTAAATAATTTTATTTTTTTGAATGGTTATAATTTAAGGTAGGGAGACGACAATATTTGCATAATATTACTATAGTTCAAGATTTGATTGATACTAACCAAAATATTAAGTGCACTAACCGACTACCTTACAGATCTAGTGTGAAATCCAAAATGATTTTGTTCCAAGTTTTGTGAAGAAATTTATTATCCTAACCGGTTTAACAAATTAAAGAAAAAAACAAATTATGTTCCTTAGGAAATACGCATAGCCGTTGTATTGAAGTATGCATAGGAATATGGTGAAGAGTGTCGAAAATGGTGGCTCCATCGGAATTTCAGAAACAGAAGAACAGAGTGAAAGAAAGGCCCCAAAAATGGAAGCAGCGCACAATCCGGCATACAGCGCGGAGGGAGAGGATGGTCGTGACTCATCGGTAACCAACGACCCCCCACCCTGACCCATCCTTTTGTCCTCGAGCCACGCGTTGGTTGGTCCACCCCGTACCTCATCATCGGATCACGTGTTCCCACGATATTCGTCAGCCGCACGTTCAAATAACCCCACCATCTATCCCCACACCGGCCCTTTAAAGGGAATCTCACTTTCAGTTGATCAGATCTCCGCCCACTTCTTTTTATCTCTTCTGTTGTTGCTTCCTCTGTTTTTTTCTCTCTTCTCCCTCTCTGCATTTTATTCTTCGTAGAAAATTACATTTCCTCTCCAGAATTGTTGAGGAAAAGAGAATTAATGCGTGTTCTTCAGTGAAGAAAGGATCGTTGCATGCTTTTCCACGGCTTTCTTGAACTTGGTACATCTTCAGTACTCTCCAACTAGTTTTTCCTTTCTCTTGATTTGTAGTCATTTCATGTATAATATATATATATATATATATATATATATATTTCCTTCCTTAACTAAAGAAAGTACCGAAATTCGAGTATGAAGTTCAAGAAAGTCGTGGGAAAACATGAAAAGATTTTCATGGGTACGGTGGGCTCTATCCTTTGTGAGCTCCTCTTATCTTAGGTAAGTTACCATCTCTCACACTCAGTGTATAATGTTTCCTGTGTTTTGACCTTTCTTTGCTTCCAGGGTGTTTTCTTTTTTTTATCATCAGAATAATTGAAAGAAAGGTCGCTAGCTAGGTAAGGATTTCAGTACCTCTTGTATTGCAGATAAAAAAATGAGATAAAAGATGGTGAGGTAACATCTCTAACACTCAGTGTATAATGTTTCCTGTGTTTTGACCTCTCTTTGTTTCCAGGTTTTTTTTTTTTTTTTTTATCGTGGGAATAATTGAAGAAAAGGTCGCTAGGTAAGGATTTCAGTACCTCTTGTATTGCAGATAAAAAAATGAGATAAAAGATGATTAGCAGCAAATTTATTTGTTCACAAAAGATCCTTTGGCTTTCAGAGTTATGATTTAAGAAGTGAAAATATTTTTTATGTCTATTTTTGCTGTAATGAATGAGATGGGATTGGAATTAAATTCTAAATGGATTGTATTAGGATTGGAACTTAATTTTTTGGGGACAAAGGGGTGAGAGAATATAGGCTATGGAGGACCCTTTTTCTGTTTTGTGATCTGGCCATGAATGGGTAATAATTGTCAGTTTTTTGGCTGTTTTTGTTTTAAAAATATATGAGAGCCAAAACAATAGATCATCATATACAGTGGAACTGGCTCTTCTCTTTGTCTTAAGCCAACTTAAGAATTTAGTGACGTATTACAAGTCTCTGAGTTTAAACTTTTAGTCCTGCAAGAACTTATTTATTTTAAGAAAATAAATTAGAGTTAACTTTTGTATACAATTTTTTTATAAAATTTTGAATGTTATTTAATGATCAGCTTTATTAACTCTATCTAGACTTGTGAAATGAAGTTATTATAAATAGAACTTATACAAATATTTGTTAGTATTGTGAATAGAATTGTATTAAAATAGAATTTTGTCTATATATTATTTGTCTCTAAAATCTCATTTGAGGTGAAGATCCAAATAGAGGTAATGTTGGCAAAATTTTCTGTTTCAATTTCTTGTACTATAGTTTGAAAATTTTAGTGATATAAAAATTCTCTTATTTATACATTATTTTATACTATCACAAGATATGAGTTAATCTTAATAAATTGAACTCCAACTATTTGTCATGAACTCTTGATGTGGGAATTTATTTAGTTAAAATGAATCTTGAAGATTCAATCATAAAAGAGAATAAAGCTTCACTTAAAGAAATAAAATATTCTCAAATGGTCCCCTATGGGTTGTACTATTGGTTAAAAGCTTGAGCCTTCATGCTGTAAATCTCAGGTTCGAATCTTGAGATAGGTGGGAGGGGTTTGGGAAGGGGAAGATTATTCGTTATTATATAGCATATCATTCGATATACCAAAAATTTAAAAAAAAAAACATTCTTAAATAAAAAACAGATATCCTTAAAGCATTGCGATCAATATGAAGTTCATAAAGGACTAAAAGATAAATGATTTATTTGAATTTCAAAATAGTTTGCAAGAAAGATGATCATGAAAAAAAAAAAATTGTAATTCTTCCAAATGCTACCTAAAATGTGTTTCCTTCAAAATCCTCTCCTCTCAGCCGCTCATGGTGTTTTCTCAAAAATCCTCAAGTGGTTTTGCATGTGTGGAATTTAGATGCAAGTGTGCCATTTATTTTGTTAAAAGCAAAAAAGAAGGATTTTTCCAATGACCCTTGGCTTCCTCACAGTCGACCTTTTTGTGGATGGCGGGAAAAACATTGGTTTTCAAGTAAAATATATGCCTACAAATGATTTGCAAGAGGGAGGGATGTCTTCCTACATAATGGGTTGCTGAATCTGCATTGAACAACTCCAATAACTTAAACACTACCCTGAACTTAAGTTAGTAGATCCTAAATGAACTGTAGAAAATGCAAACAAAATAAACTTGCAAGAACCAAATATACCCAAATTAAATTAAACATATTCATTGTCAAAATTAAACTACTATTTATAAATAGATCTAGAAATTAAATTACAATAGAATTGGAGATCTAACCCTAAATAACACTAAAGCAAATATGAACAAGGATTAAACTAACAAGCCCAAAATTGAGAAGAAGTGTGGATATCATATAGTAATCATTCATTGAAATACTATTTTTCATAAACATGAAACTAATGCCAGTAAGAAAAAGAACAGTACCTTGCAAAAATTCAAAGCTTAATTTTCATTACATGAAATAAAATTGCTGAAACAAATACACAAACTAATTTGGCTACTGGAATGATGCAAAAAACAACCTAAATCTATTGGGAACTGTGTTGAAATTTGAAATCTATAAGCTAAAGTGAGCAATCAAAAAGACATTAAAAGTTTGAAAAGTTGTCAAGTTGTATGTAAGGCTCGCTGTGTGTTCAATGATAAAAAATTTTCCTTTCGTTTTTCTCTTCCCTGCCTCCAACTCCCCACTCCATGTAGTTACTCGAATCATGGGTAGTTTCTTGAAGAAATGGGACATCTCAACAATTGATAGTCAAAATTACTTCCAAATTTTGCCATCTGTCCCATTATTAGCCAACTCATATCCATAACTAAAACCAACGCCTAAAAACTAGTTAAGACAAACCCAACGTGACTCAAATAGGCAATCATATGATAAAATCTTATCCTTTCAACTCTTTCTTTCCTATGTGGCACCTAATCTGTTATGGGACCCAAAACTACATATCTAACATGATCATCTCCATCCATTTAAAAATATTTGACACGTGACATAATCTTAAATTTTTGCAATTTATGATGCAAGCACATGGCAAAATTGCCCAAGCACGCAGAAAGAAGGATTCTTGGGAACCTTCACTTCTTTCAAGCATAGGAATTTCTTTAAAAGTTGATGGAAGAATGCCATTTGATTAAAAAATTACACTAATAACACCTTGACCAAACAACTGTAGCAAAAACAACGGTGCATTCCAGCATGACGTTCAAAAATGATTTCTCTAGAATAACATGAAGGACTTCCCATGTTTAGGGGCACAATGAAGTTAATTTGTTAAGCAAAATATGCATAAGAAAGAAAAAGAGAGAAAGAGTGCATGATAGAAATAAATAATGATATAAACTAAAGTAACAAAAGGACGTAAAACTAAAAAGTTCTAGAAATCTTAAAACTTAAACTAGAATTGGAAATGAAAATACTAGAAGAAATGTAAATCAAATTTTGCAAAAACATAAAGAATTTATTAACAGAAATGAAATAAAAATAACATCATTACTCAAAAACTTAAGAAAAATTACATTTAGAAGTTGAAATATAAATTTGCTAACAAAGTGGAAACTAAAGTTAGACAACTAAATAGAAATATAAACTACCAACAAAAATGCAAAATACGCTAGTAGAAGAAGAACAACTATGTTAAATTTAACTAATAGAGCTAACTTAACCAAAAACAACAAAAACAAAGATCTCGTTGATGAAGTTGAACCGCTTTTACACTAATAAGAAAGTTGTAAAGTCATTACAGGAGCTATTTATGAATTAAACTAGCGCTAAGTTAAAACATGTTGAAATGTAGAGATGGTTGAGAAGTGTGGCCTTCTAGACTTTGTCATGAAATCTTGTATTTATGGCTTTTCATAATTGAGGTTATTGCTAGAAATCTGATTTGAACATAATTTCTCCAACTTTTGTGCCATCAAGCTCAACTAAATCAATTAGATCTTAACAACTTTGAATCCTTCTTTGCAAAACAGATTTCTACCATGTGTCATTCTAGTTACTAGAAATAAAATTTTAATTGTTAGAAATCCCTAGAATTGGGCTTGCTAGAACCAATTCTAATTTTTCCCAACTAAGTTGAACTATTCAACACCACATCAACAGTTTCCCTAATTTTGTGAAATAACTAAGTTCCTCCTTTTGATTTTTGTCATCTAACAAAAATTCATTACATTAGAATTTTTCCTTACTATGAACTGCATCACACCAAATCATAGCCATTTATCATTTGTGAGTTTCTAATTGTGTGGAAAAAATTATGGTTATTGAATCTCCATTAAGGACACATTGCATCATCAAAAAAATTGCCAAATGTGATGCAAATAGAATGAATCCATTCATTACTCTAAAATAAATTTGTCAATATTTTGAATTATTTCATCTGGAGAAATGATTATTGATGAAGATATGTTAAAGAAGATATACTCTATTTTTATGCATCAAGCTCCTAAAGTGGCAATATTAAGAGCAATGTTTTAAATATTTTAAAGTTAATATTATGCTTATGTTTATATATATATATAAAGTCAATATTATATCTTCTTATTGCTAATCAAAATCAAAAACTTTTGATGAAAAAATCATCTTGTATAACAATTGACTTGATTTTATTCATTGCAAAGAATGTGGCATCATATTATAATCATTATTTTGAATATAGTTGTAGAAAAGAAACTATGCAAAAATGAAACTTTCAGCAAAATGAATTACCAAAGAATTTGGAATTCTTATAATAGATAGGACATGAATGATCATTAAGTCAACATTATGTTTTTTCCATATACTGTCATAGTGAAACATCTTGAATTTCTTTTTTTAAATACTTTCTCCAATTATAGTTAGCCTAAAGTTAATGTGAGATTTGATATGATAAATATAATTGAAAAGTGCTTGTCAAAAAGAGAAAAACCAAAAAAAGACTAAAAAGTTCATAAGAGTTTGGGCATTCTTTATTATTAAAAGCTCTAAAAGAGCTTGAATTTTGTTTGTTATTGAGGGCTATTTAAGAGCTTGAATTTATTTTGCAGTTTGAAGAAGCAAAATTTTTAAGTTGATGAGGATTAATATTTTAGTAGATTATATTGGAATATACTAAACTTTAAAGACAAAAAAATGTAATGGTTATCACATTGAAATTATAAATGAGAATGATACGAAATACCTTATATCATTTTTTTATTTTATTTTATGATGCCACATGTGCTTAATGGAGATCCAACAACCACACTTTTTGCATACAATTGAGAATTCAAAAGATTATCAATGGCCAAGATTTGATGTAATATAGTTCGTAGTAGGCAAAAAATATATTGCATTAAATGTTTGTTATGTGGTAGAAATCAAAGGGAGGAGCTTAGTTGTTCCACAAAAATTAGCGAAGTTGTTCATATGATATTGAATAAGTCAATTTAGTTGAAAAAAATTAGAAATGGTTCCAACAAGCATAATTTTAGAGATTTCTGACAATTAGAATTTTGTTTCTAGCAATTAAATGACAAGTAGCAAAAATTTGTTTTATAATGAAAGATTTCAAACTATTGAGATTCCTTTGATTTAGTCAAGAATGATAATAGGGAAATCGAAGAAAATCATGATCAGATTAGATGTCTAGCTAGCAGCTTCAATTGTACATGCATATAAATATAACTTTTCAGGACAATTTCCAATTGAAAGGCCACCCCTGTTAACAACATCTACATTTCAACATGCCTTAACTCAACATTCGTTTAGTTCATAAATAGCTCATACAATAATTTTACGACATTCTTGTTAGTATAGAAGAAGTTTAACTCTCTCAATGGGTTATTTATTATTGTTGTTTTTTGTTAAGTTAGCTTCAACAGTTGGATTTAATATAGTTGTTCTTTTTTTGCCAACAAATTTTGTATTTCTGTCAACAATTTACATTTCTATCTAGTTTCCTAGATTCAATTTCTACTTTGTTAGCAAATTTATGCTTCAACCTCTAGTTGTAATTCTTCTTAAGATTTCAAGTAAAGATCTCAGTTTCATTTCATTTCATTTCAATCAATAGCTAGTTCTTTACATTTCTACCAATACTCCTAGTTTTCAATTCTATTTAAGTTTTAAGATTTCTACCACACCTTTTAGTTTAATATTCTCTCGTTACCTTTGTTTCATATCATCTTCTATTTCTACCATGCACTCATTTTCCCTTTTTCTTATTTTTGCTTATTTTGCTTAACAAATTCACTTCATTATGACCCTAGATGTGGGAAGCCTCAGATGTTCTTTCAAGGTAATTATTTTTGAACCTTTATGCAAGAATGCACTCCTATTTTGCTACAATCATCTAGCCAAGGTATTATTGGTGCAATCTTTCAATCGAATAACAGTCTTCCATTGACTTTTAAACAAGCTCCTATACTTGAAAGAAGTGAGGGTCGCTAGAAGTCCTTCTTTCCTACTTTGAGTAAAGCAAGTGGCATGCTTAAGCAACTTCTGCCACAAGTGGCCAAAAGGAAAGCATTTTGAAGGAAACACGCATATTTAACAATGTTTGTTTTCTCTTCTAGATTATATATGCATACATAAATGTTATTGAATTATCATTTATGGAATTATCTATTTGGATGCTAATATAATTGTAAACTATTAATTACAATAAAAGGTGAAAAGAATCACTAACAATCATTATTTTTTTATAATTATATGTTTATTAATATTTATTGTATATAAAGAGTTTCTTTTCTTTTCCCATCATATATAATTAGTACATTATTTCACCATTCATATATATTCATTCTCAATCAAAGTCTTGATTAAATTTTCTCTTCATCAAAAACTTGAAGTTCTCTAATTCCTTAATTCCACAAATTTCTTTTCTTCTTAAGAGCTACTGCTGACTTTATGTTCTTTAGTCATTTAATTACTTCATGGAGGTGTCCTTAATGCACAGTTATGACCTTCCACACAATTGAGAGCTTTATTTATTCATAGAGTTGGCTGATTATATAGTTTTGGACATAAAGCATTCTTTTTTTAGTCTTGAACTAAAGAAATCTCCTTTTTAAGTCCCTATAGTTTTATTTTCTAACCCCTTTTTACTTTCTCCATTAAGTTTTTAGGTAGCAAGTTAATTAATCAAACAAGTTCAATTTTTTTTCTCCAGAAAAAAGACATGGAAATGCCATGCTGGAAAACAATGATGAAGTGGACTAAAAATTTATTTTTTTCTTCATAAAAATGAAAAGGAAGTGTAATATGGAAAAAAATGATAATGTGGATCGATAAAAGGTTAAACTATAGGAATAATTTTATTGGGCCCATTCCATATGTAGTATTTAATTGTGTAAATTATCAAATTTTAATGGTTAAATGCCTATTCATAGAAAAATGCAATTTTTTGTATTATTGTTGAACTAGGATCTCATAGCTAATATGGAGTAAAGGGGAAAAGAAGGCTTGCTACTGGGTGAGGACCAAAAGGTGCATATGGGGAGGGGGTTATGGAGAGAGGCTTATCAAAGAAAGCCTTTCACCAAATAACTTGGTTATTCATTGTCAGTTCTTGGTTTGCCAAAGAAAACTACCATTGTTGGAGAAGACACTAGTGAAGAATGAATTTTTTAATATTGTTTTTTTATAGTACGTTTGGTTAGAGAGAAACAGAACAGAGGGGAGGGGAGAAGAATGGAAGGATACGATATCCTTCCATTTTCCTCCCCTTCTACTCCTCTTATGTGGATAAGTCATTCAAGATAAAACACTAACAATAACACAAAATAACTAAAATTTTCTATGAATTCTACTTCAAACCCAAATCATGTGTTTCAATCCCAAACCAAGATTCAATTTTTCTCTAATTTTGATCTTTGCCCAAATGGGTAAGGGAAAAAGAAGGAAATCCTTTAATGGCTATGGCTATAGGCATTTAGTGAAGAAACACAAACAAAAATAAATGGCTAGGTGATCGATGAAGGGCAAGAACTTGTGCCATGGTGACAAACCAAGATCTATGTTCCTTGCTCAACCCTTGTGTGACAACAAGGAACCGAAGTCTAGGTTCCTCAACACTTAAGTAAAAGCAACCCTCAAGGTAGATGTGCTTCATGTAGAGGAGGGGGAGGAGGAGAGGGAGAGAGAGATTTGGTACATTGGCTTTGGTGAGGAGAGGCGAAGCAAGGTGACAAGGAAAAAGGAGTTCAATTGTTAAAAAAGAAGGTTGAAGGGCAAATTCATAATTTTCACTTTTATAATTAATTTTTATATTTAATTAATATGAATGGCCCTAATATATGTGAATATGTTTATTTAAATCAGTAATATTATAGTTACAATGCAATAAAGAATTGTAAGCTTACAGTCATGATGTGGCATTTAACAAGTATGATGCAATATTAAACAAGTGGTCAAAGCCCCAAATCCAACCCCCTAAATAAGAGAGTAGGGACAAATTTGCCTTAAAAAAAAAAAAGAGACAAATAATCTTTCCAAGTTATTGATCAAGATAAACCACGCATTATTTAACTTGTGATGCCATCACATGTTAGAAATTTGTTTGCCATCTAAGCCTACCTTTAATGGACAGCTAGTGTGTAATGACATTAGATGTTAATAATTAGTTATTTGTTTTAATTAAGGATTTAGAGAAATAATTTATCCCTATGTTTTTTTTAGGGTTAGATAGAGGTGGATTTGTCTCTGCTCTCCTATTTGGGAGGTGGATTTGAGGGTTTTGATCTAGACTAGTGGATGCATATAATATCACTGTTGACCTTTGAATGAAAAAAATCAATTATATAATGACACATTATATTGTAAGCTTATAATGTAATATTGTATTATAACTATAGCATTTTCATATTTAAATAAAATAACACATAATGTGCCACATCATTCTTTTATAACTAGATTTTCCATGTCATATATACAAAGAAGAAATCAAGTAATCTTGTTAATTAACACACTACATCAGCAAAAATTTAATGGAGGGACCAACAAGGGGCCAAAAAAAATTAAACTTAAGGGATCAAAAGGGATTTCTTTAGTTGAGAGATCAAAAAAGGCTTTGTATAAAAGTTGAGGGACCAAATGGGGTTTTAACCTTAATTTAACAACTGCTGCTTCTAATGAACTTGCCTCTCCATGGTATTGCAATAAATTATCAGAAGTGATGATATCAAAAAACTTCGTGATGTAGGGCGGTATTGTAATATCCGCCCGAATGAAATGCCGACAAATGTCGCAGATTTGATGAGACGTGAATGCCAAGCACCTTCATTCAAAGAAATGGTTGCCAAAAACAGGAATGCTAATGCAAATTGCTAATTTAAAGGAAAATACAGTATCAGAGTCATGATCATTTGGAGTGTGATATATGTACACGTTGATTCTATCATGTATACGTTTTAGGAAAAAAAATTCAAAACACAGAAGAAAAAAAGTTCAAAGTTTTAAACGCGCATCATTAATTTCGTTTTTTTATTTTACCCCTACAAACCAAATGTGTCATTAATGCCTTGCTAAGGCTCAATCCCCTACATTCCTATAATAGAATTCTTTCTTCCGAGAGGCGTTTCAAATAATTAAAAAGTCAACATTCTATATATTAAAGATCTTAACTTAAAATTTTAAAATAAATAAAAATGAATTAAAAATATAAATTTTTTTTTTTATCTAACTCATCATTAAATGTATAAAAATAATAGTAAAATGCACTTTACAGCGGTCCCAATTATGGAGGACAGCTCCATATTTAAGGGACTCCTCCCTTGTCTATGGTTAGTTATGTGTAATCCATTATATTCCGCACAACATTTCTATTACAATAGTTAGAGTCGTTACACGTTTTCTTAGTCCGCGTTCAACTAGAAATAAATGAAAGGGAAAAAGTATTCTAAGAACTTGCTGAATACGTTTACATTTTGATATAAAGATTTCAAATGGCATTCAACCCATGCTCTTGCATCAATGAACAAAAAAGAGTTTATACTACAAAAAAACAAACTCAGCATCATATTTCCAATTTAAAAAAAGAAAAAAAAGAGGAAAACACAGAATCCCCAGCAATTTAGAAGCTTAGAAGAAAAAGCAATCAAGGCAGCTCGTTGACGCAAAATAAAAGCCACCCTTTTAAGGGGTTTTCTAATCTTGTGGCACCCACACCATGGATGTTAGAGATAAGGAACTAAAGCAACCAAAGTAACTGAGAAAAACAAAGATGTTTACTAGAAAGCGAAGATAGAACCAGTACTTCCTATAGAATTAACTATATCCATCAGGGAGGAAAAGCTTGAATACAATATTTACAGGACTGTGTTAATGTGAAGTGCTTTAAGCAATGAAGTAGCCATCTGCTTCACCAAAACTTGGCCTCCAGAACGCTGCCCATCTCTGCGTTCCTCAATTAAATTCTGAAGTTTTTGTGGTAGATCATTCTCCACAATCAATTGCTTTGGTCGTGGGTGGTGCTCATAAACAGACTGCCACAACAAAAATTACTTTGAGCTCTTCATGGTGATCAGTGGGCAATATTTAGGTAAGCCATCTATTACAAACTAAATAGTGATATTCATTGTAGGAAAATTGAAAAATCAAAACTCAACAAAGTCTTCCCGTTTTTAGGCCTGAACTCAATTCAAAATACAAGATCAAGAAGATACCATGTTTGGCAACTTGTTTTTCTCCTAAAACAATCCCAGAAACCATGTGAATACAGAAAGTATTACGCACAACAGCGCCAACAAAAGATCACTTTGTTGTTGGACATACTCTTTATAACCATAGACTAGCAACAGAACTTCACAAGAATCAACTAGTTAATCACACCAAAAGAACAACATTTTCAACCTAAATGACTACCACTGTAATTTGCTTCCCAGATTACTTAACTGCAGCTAGGATTAAAAATTAGAAGCTTCCTTGTGGGGAAAAAAAACTATTTTATCAGATATACAAATTAATAATTTCCCAATTCTATTGGAGTGTAAAGTAGGCAATCAAGGAAAAAAAGGGGGAGAGAAAAAGGAAAGGAAAGGAAGTGTCCCTGACCTTAATTAGTTTAAGAAGATTAAGACGAGCTATAGCATCTTGATGATCCAACCTTGCAATGAGCAATGGTGTTAAACCATTTACAGCTAACGTTGTATTTATTCGGGATGATTTCCTGCATTGGATAAATAAACACTATAAGTTAGAAATTGAAGGAACAAACATGCTGTGTTAAGAAAATGAATGGAATTTTTTGACAATTAAATGGTCACCAGCTCAAGCAATTCTTATGGCCAATGACAACAGTCTATTGTGAAGAAGAAATTTCATGGAGCATTTAAGCGTCAATGCAGAATCTAATCAATCAATATAATATTATTAAAAGGTAACAAGAGTACATACGTGATAATTTTCAAGAATGGTTCCAATATGTGCTCAAAGAATTGCTCTGGACAGCACTGGAAAAACTTAACCAATTTCTGAACTGCTTCTTTCTTCAGCAATGCTTGTTCCACCTTGCGATTGTCATTGTCATGAGCCAAGCAAACAGCTATTGAATCTAATGCTGTTACAGACCAGACCTCATCATCAAGTAGGCTCAGGTATACATCCAACCCGCCATGGGCCCTCAGTTGTTCCCTTGAATTACGTGATGCATGGGCCATGTCGCACAATAGTGGCAACGCATATTGTTTCAGAGGAGAATCTGATATTATAAAGTTCATTAAGTGTGGAATTATTCCATTTTCTGCTGCTTGCTCCTGTCTCCTCTTATTTATTTTGCAGAGATTGAAAAGTGCATGAAGAACCTGCAGAGAACAAAGTTTACAACAAACAACACAAAATGTTACTTGGAATATGGCTTCAATCATAAAAAATAAACTACCATTGGCAAAAGAGCAAGCAATCAACCTCATTTAGTTTAAGTGATATTCGGATAATATAAGCACAAAACAAAGACAGGTGAATCAAAAGGCAAGAAGTTACTGTTGACCTTCCAATTGAGGTCTTTTATCGTTTTTTTTAAAAATAAATAAATGAAATGAAAGGATTTAAAATAAGAGAGGAGGAACAGCCATTACTGACAAGGAAGAAAGGAAACAGGATTTGCCTAGTCCAAATCAGTGTTCTACAAGTAAAATGAAGTTTTGTTTTATTTTATTTTATTTTTTCAGATCAACTTTATTTGCATTCAGCTCTAAACTCCAAAAGATGATCGACTGAAAAGAATAAAGCAATAAGGCTTTTCAAATGTGAAATAATGCTATCATATGATCCAAAATCCAAATACCCTTCTTTATCAATTAACATTACACTACAGATGGTTAAATCTGGAGATAACTAACATAGAGAAAAGGAGATGGAATACACAAAAACAATAAAATTGTAAAGACAAATACGTTGCACAGAAGAAATATAATAAATTTTAAACTGAAAGAGATTCACTTGTAAGTGTAAATTCATTATATATAGTCAAAACTGAGAACTAGGGATTACAAACCTCATGATGTATTTGAGATACAAGAGGTCCATCTTTGAGTTCAAGATTTGGAATCAAATACTTAATTGCATCTGCCCGCTGAAGATTCTCCAAGCAATTTGGGTCGGTGGATAAGTAATTAATACACTTCAAAGTCTACATAAAAACTAATTTGTGAGTATAAATCATATAAATGTAAGAAACAGGCTAAGGAAATAAAGTTGACAGCAAAATTATTTCACACACCTTTAAAAGAATAGGAGGTTCAATACGATTGAACATCTGAAAAAGACGGCTAAGCAAACTTTGGCTACACATGTATGATTTGACAGTTGTATCTGCTTGAGCAAACTCAAGCAGAAGGTCTGCCACCTTCTCCAAGTATTCCTTAGCAACATCTGTGTTCATTGTTGATACCATGTGGGCAAGTAATCCAGATGATGTTGCACTTCCAGGTCTAGCATTTAAAACACCTGAACCAGATAGCACACCTGACGCTGTCTGTGACGCCATACCAGATGAAGAAGCTGCTCCCTCGGTATATGTCACTTGCCCAACCTTCTTATTCACAGTTTTATGAGAAATTCTCGGCATTGAATCAAGATTTCCATTTTCCCTTCCATGAGCAGAGACCTCTGAAACCATAAAGAAATCAGATGCCCTCAAATAAATAACATGTTTCCCTCAAATAAATAATATGTTTTCCTTTATTAGAGCAACCAAACATAAATGCTACTTTAGCTACAACAACCACAAAAGAAAAAGTAAACATGCATATATTCATACATGCATGCATACATATATGTGCGGGTGCATACCAAACATTTTTTTTTTCAAAGTGAAAAACTTATCCCTTTTTTGAAATTTAAAATAACAGTAGGCTGAAGTAAACCAAAGTTACTGCATTAAATTCCATAGCTTAAATCTGGTTAGCATTCTTTTTCACCCTCCTTTCTCTATTATCTTCTCTCTCTTCCTTTCCTCCTTTCTCCTCTCTCCTTTTCTCAGTCTCCTCTGTCATTAGTTTGGTCCTGTGAGGGCATACTGTGGGTGCAGCTTGTACTCCCAACACTTCAGCAACTGCTTAACTGAAGCTGAAGAGCTAAAATTGCATGTTTTTCATTACCACAGGAAGCATAAAATCTAGGTATAATTCAAGGAAACCTGAGTCTAACGAAAATTTGGTTAACCTGACCAACAGTCTTTATTAAATTGTAATCAATATAAAACTTAAGAGCTGTACTTTTTTGACAAATTGAGGGGCTAGTTTGCTTGCTTCCCCACCCCCCCCCCCCCCCCCAAAAAAAAGGAGAAAACAAAAAACAATAACAATAACAAAAAGTTAATTATTTCCTTCAGCAATAGACAAGTAAATCAGATGAAAATAGGAGATAAAGAAGTTATAAAATAGACATGAATGCAAGACCTTCATATAGCTAGTGGCAAACCTTCCAAACCAAAGAGATATAAACTACACTAAAGGTTGAGGGCAAAATTTTAATTTCCTAAAGTTGGGTAAACATACCATTATATATGACCCCAATACCGCTAATAACCCCATAAACTGTACATAATAACTTATACCACTTTGTATAAAGGGGAAAATGTGCCAATAAATAGTTTCTTTTTTTTTTTGATCAGTGAGCCAATGAATGGTAATACCTGCAAATTCTCTCATCAAGAAGTCCAGTTCACCATTGGTTTTCTTTTCATTAGAAGCATGTAATAGAGGAAGTATGCTTTCATGTCTCTCAAGTCCCGGAAGGTGGCGCATAAATTCCAACTGACCAGAGAACCGTTTGGAAGGGGGTTCCTTCTCCAACAAGCTAAGCAGAGGTCGAACTTGATCAGACTGTGTAGTTACTGAAGTAGGATACCCATTTGATGCAGCTTCTATCATTTTAGAGGGCCTGTCTACAGATAATCTGTGCACAGAGGACTCCTTTGTTGCTAAATTTGCAACTTTATTTAAGGATGTTGGATCTGATAATTTGGAACCAATGGAGATATCCAATGCTACATTGCTAGATTGAGGTCTATCATTATCAATAGATATGGAATGAGAATCTGCTAAATTGCCATCAGACCTCTGGGAATGTGAAGTCGAAGCCCGTGAAGGTTCTTGCACTCCAGTTGAGAAGGAAATAGACTGATCAGCCAAAGACACTGGTGGCTCAAACAGAGGAAAACTAGAATCCTGATGACCCGAGCGTTGTCGTTGAAATGAACCATCTCCTGTATATCCACCCCCAACTGATGCCAGCCGAGCTGCCTCATTCAAGCTATAAAGAGTATTTATAAGCCTAAGCAGTATCCCATTCTTTGCAGCTATCCTGCAGAAATCATTCCTCGGGGTTGATCGTTGAAGCTTAAAGACCTGCCACATGCCATCAATAGCTAGATGAGCCATTTCCCTGGACAAAGGAGTTGATCAGTCTTTTGAGGATAAGAGGCCAAGATCAAAGTAATAGATGCACGTGTACAAATAAAAAAGGAGGCAGTCGGGGTCAAAGAAGGTTGCTGATGGCCGGTTGATAGAAAATAGACTCTAGATCAACTGAGGAAAATATTCAAAATTCTATTCTACCAAAAAATACAAAAATCAATAGTTATTACCGATCAAAATGTACAATTATCAACATAACAGGTTTACATTTAGCTAAATGAATGCAGCCCCACACACACACACACACACACAAAAAGCCTTCTAGGACTCAGGACAAATTTCCAGGCATCTTTGCACTAGTACCCTAAAAGGGGGGAGGTGATTTGGAGTTCTGAAGTTTTCCTGCTTTTTGCAACCACCAAGAGAAAATTGAAAGAAAGAGGGGTAGAATAGTTCACACAAGGATTCTATAGAGGTTTGGTCCATCCACTTCGCACCTAACTCTCTACCTTCACTTATCTAGCTAAGGATTTCTACCTTGCTCTCCACTACCAAGGGTGATTTAAAGGAGCCATTCAATCCTTTTTTATAAGGGTTTCAACCTCACACCCCTTACAATGTAATCCCAACAATCCTCAATTAGAATCACTCTTGAAGAATTTATCACACCTACAAAGGTCTCTCAATGAATACAAGAAGAGGATTTCAAGTAAAGGCTCAAATAATCAAATACACAAGTTAAAGCTCAAAGAAGATGAAGTAATCCATGACAGCACAAAGATGGTTGGTAGATCTCTTTCAAGTCTCTAAACCTTTATAATTGTGTTTACCAATGATATTTATAATCCTTCAGTTGAATTTAGCTGTTTCTATCTGTTGGAGACCATGAAATGCAATATAGAGCTTTAGAAATTCAAAAAAGATCACTTCAACTTTTGGGAGCCAGCACCCCTAATGTTTTACTCATTTTCAAGCTTTAGAGATGGCTTCAACTTTTGGGAGCTGACTACCATTTCAATATTTTGGTTTTGGCATGTTGAATCATAACCATCGGATGTAGAATGCAGAATCAAAGGTCTGGAGCTGACTTAAAACTTTCTAGAGCTGGCTCTACTTGAGCTTTCACAAATTACCCATTTTAATCTAAGTGGAGCCAGCTATGCTGGAATTTTGTAGTTTTTGCCACATTCATTCCACTTGTTTCACATCCATTTAACATCAATTCTACCATATTCATTCACTAGTTTCACACCCATTTAACATCAATTCTACACACTTTAACATGTTGAATACATTTTAAGTGTTTTGGAATCATCAAAATCATGGTTACAATCCGTTACTATTATATAGGGTCTTATAGAAGTTCCCATCAATTTAATGTATTCTTATCTTTTTGATTAACTGGAGATGTATTCCTGGTATAAAACTTCAAAGAGACTAGTTTGCTCCCTCCATATATTTTTAAGTATTACTATTGACTTTCTGTTTGCCTCCCAATATCATTCTTCTTTCCTCTGTCCCTTTATACTCATATTTTGGTGCTTTCTTGAACTATTTCCACAAGGCCATATTTCTTAGTCCATGTCTCCAAGACCTATCCTCCTTTCATAACCCTAGCTTCCTGTCTCTAAATATTCCAGCAGTATAAGTTTGACATTAGGACATTTCAGCCATTTTGGCCCTTAAAAGGTAGCATTTTTATCCATAAACTTCCTTTACTCAAAAGCTTATTATCCTAAAATTTAAGCCATTTTTCAAACACCAAATATGAAAAGTGACAACCAGCAGGTTACTTAAATTGGACCAACATTATCATGCTTGAACCTCCATTTCAGTAAAATCAAGTCTGGTTAATATGATGGCTAGCTCCAAAAATAAAAACTAGACATCAATAGGCCACAATTTTTCCCATGCTTAGTTTAGCAAATCTTATATGAAGGTCAGTCCTACGATTACATCATCCTGAAATCATTACTACTTTCAGATTTTATTGAAATCCCTTTTGAAATGAAGTGAACCATTTTTGAGCTTTTAATATTTTGAAATCCACAAACCTGTATTTTGCATAATCAGCCTCTAAAAAGCCCACCAAAATTGGTATTCCACGGCATGCTATGAACATTTGCAATGTCAAAGAGCTGCACAAGAAAAATTATATTTTCAACACATAGCTCCTTCCTCACCAATGAAGTGAAATGATACAACTAAGTGAAAGGAGAAAACTCTGAACCTTGACTGACAAAGTTGCTGCAAGAAATATGCTGCCTCCATTCGAACTTCTCGAGGACGATCAGGCCCCGCAAAACTCATTACAACAGGGATCTGTTAATAAACCTTGGAATTAGTATAACATCCTTTAAACTTGACCAACATTATAGACTACAATGATCTGGAATACAACTTGGAAGGAGATAAGCCAGTCTATCTCCCAAAAAGCTCACCAGGGATCTATTATTTATCTTGGAATTAGTAAAACATATTCTAAACTGCCCAACATTATATACTACAATGATCCAGTATACAACTTGGAAGGAAATAAGAAGACCATCTCTGTCACACAGATGATCAGATTTATTAAAGAAATGCTGCATACATACAGATTTGTGAATGATAACTTTTATGTCTATGAACTTGTTCTAGAACCCAAATGTTGAACTAGGGGCTCCTCCAAAGTCATGGCATTAGCTTACTGAATGATGTCTTGACTTCCATACTAACACCTTTAGGGCCATGTAAAGGATTTACCCACACAATTATCTAGTTTATATTAAATTAGGTAGCTGCAGCAGCTACAGAGTTAGATGCTCAAGGAACCAGAAAGCTTTGCCAGCATAGGTCTTTTAAAGTTGGCACTAAGCAGGCACAACCAATTGTTTAATGCCTCAGGCAAATTGTGTCCATAAATCTGCTTCCCTCAAAAGTTCAAAAAAATAAATAAATAAAGGAAAAAAAATTGAAGGGCAATAGCACTTACCAAGCCAACAAGACAAGCATTCTCCTGGAAATCAGTGTTATCTTTTACAATATGATTAATAAGTTGAAGCACTGAACATATAACCTGCAATAGGGTAGATTGATATCAATACTTAGCATTTACAAATGCTAATCGCTAAGTTGCTAACATTTCTAAGAACTTTAATATTTCTCTTTTGATTTTCTGCTCCTTCTGCTTTTGGAGGAGGGGTAGTTAAGTGATGAAATTGGATTATTGGAAAGGCCTTCTAGTTGACATACACGAGTTCTTGGAACATCAAGCAATTCCAATAGAGGAAGCAAACCATGCTGGGTAATGAAAGCAATCTTCTGTTCAGGGCGCTGGTGGCAGATATGCACAAGTTTCTGACAGGCAGACACAATTGCTTCCTCTGACTCCTCTGGTCTTAATGAACCAATTAATCTGCTAAATTCAACAGCCTATCAAGAAAAAATGAAACAAGCTTTCCATTGTCAGTAAGAAGAATGATATAACAAGGATCTAAATAAGCCATTTAACAGCATCCCAGTTTACAGTTCAAGATCTGTCCACCAACACATGATAAAATGAAGCATTCATGAAAGGCTCAAAGAGGAGTTCAAGACATAAAGACCAAGGTCTTGCTCCTTTTAATCAATTGGAATCCCCAATACCACATCAAGATGACTAACAATAAGATTTAAGAAAATTAAAGACATGCCACAAAAGCAAAACATAGATAAGGTAAAGACAATAAAACAAAATCCCAGATGTATGCTATAAAAGATCATGGTTATATCTGTTGCTAACTGCTACACTTTCCATTTCTTTCAGCTCAAAGGTAACCGACAACTTGGACTGGACTATGGCAGCTTTCACCTGAATCATGTAAGATTGGAACTTGTTCAATTTTCAAATTTCCTTTCATTAGCAGGACTTTCAGCACAAAGGATATTAGAGAGCATAGTTTGGTTGCAAGCCTTAAGAACCTGTTCAAAGTAATCTTCCATACTACTTTTCCATATGTCACATCACAGCAAAACGATGCAGGACAGACAAGAGAAGACAGAGATAAATAGAGAGAGAAAATAGAGGAAAATACAAAATAGAAAGTGAATTCAGAGGCAAAGGAATGAGAAATAGAAGAACTAGTGCAGAGGAACATTGAGAATTATTAGATGAGAAATCTTATACAATTCACCAAAAATCAGCAACACATCAGACCTAATCAGTACATTCAGAAACTAAAAGTACTTACGTTACGTTAGTGCAACAAAATGTTGGAAATTAATGTTCAGCACATAATTTGAAAGAAACACAGAAACAAGCAGAATTCATTGCCCAACCAAGAGAAGGAAATTAAATAAGATGCTCAATCACAAACAAGGAAGAAATCAATCAAGGCTTCTTCTGGTAGGAAACACTAGGTACCTGGTGTGGAAACAGGTTTTCAGCAGGCAATTTATCTTCAAAAACCTGCCACACAAAAGAATAGATAGAAACAAAAATGCTGGGGTGGTCAATTTCTCAAAGTCATTAGTGTGTTAAATACTCTTAGGTTTACTAAACCATCAACATCAGATACTTCAAACATACCAAATTATCAATGTCAATTACATCATCCTTCAAAACACCCATCATCAAGCGTAAAAGGTTACCGCCACCATTTGACTGCCCCATTTCATCCTCCATTTGTTTCTTGGCGATTGTGTCCCTCAACTTTTTAGCCAGGTCATTTTTCCCAACATCAGTTACATTGCCTTGGTTCACTTGGGATGTGGATGCAGATGTTGAAGCTTCAGCTGTTCTTTCCTCTAGGTTTTTATCCAAAGGATGAAATAAGTCATCTAAGGAAGCATCTCCAGGTGTATCCATAAATCTACTCAACTCATTCCCACCCAATGACACTGGAGATTTGGTACTCTTCAAAAGTGAAATTAAATTTGTAAGATTCTCCTATTTATACACTAGACAACTATTCTGGAAATAAAAATAAATAAATAAATAAAATAAAGGAAAAAAAGGTGAGTGCACAGTGCACATATAATATTCAGAAGACAGATTATAACAACAAACGGTCTTAAGGAGATCAGATATTAGAGAAAAACAAAAAGACTGACAAAATTTTCAAAAGATACTAAGGACCATGAAGAAATATCCAACATTATTTGAAAGGCCATTTCTATTTCTATTAATCTGATCCAAACTACTGCACAAAACAGAACAATAGCCCTCAAATCTCCCATTAAATCAGATTTGAAGTTTGAAAGCTTTGCATGAATCACCAGCTAATCAGTTTCTAAACATTATTAAAATCCAAAACAACAGCAGACTTGTTCTTTCAGTTAATACATAAAAAAGATACAGAAATTCATCAAGATCACTAGTTTAGATACCAAACCTTGAAGATTACTTCATTTTACCAAATGCAAGTACACACAGAGAGACAACACATGCACATGTTAAAAGAAAACAACATGGTGTTAAAATGGCCCAAAGAACTTCAGCATTTTCTTACACTTGCCACTCCTAAGAAAATTTCTGAGAAAATGCATCAGGTAAAAACCAAGGGGAAAATGTAAAAATTCATAACCAGAACCTAACTAATTACTTGATTAAAAACCAAACAGCTCCTAAAGTTTTACCTTTCGCAGATTAGTATCTGGAGTTCTGGGTCCTAAGCCAGATGATTTACTTTCAACACTGATCAAACTACCTTTGCCTCCAAGATTTTCATCCACAGGCTTTGTTCTTGATTCAGGGGATCCAACTTCACCATTCATCAGTATACCATCCGGGTCACCTGGATGTGCCAGCTCAATTGCATCTGTGGCAGTCACTAGCACTTCCTTCGCTGATAATCTATAAGAACCAGCCTGCAATAATGACTTCTCAAGAATGGCTAATGTGGGAACTTGATCTGACAGAGGATCATCTTCTAAATCACCAGTTCTCTCTGCAACCTTATAATTATTTGCAGAGTGTTCATTATCATATTTGCTTGTATCAGTGACATCAACTGATAATAGCGCCCTTCTGGAGGCCTGGAAATCAAAATACTCTTAAGTCTTAATATAATACAACCAGAATTCTGTTGCTTCAAGGAACTTCAAAATTTTTCATTGTTTATTTTCATAAATAATATATTGCTGTAATGTTTTCTTCACAGTCAGATTAAAGATGAAAAGGTTCTCACAGTTCCTGATGTCTCTCCTGTCTCCACAGGAATACTTTCTCCAGCAATTTGATTATCTCCATTAGAACTTTCTGCATCTGCTGCACAATATTCCTTTATACTTCTGCCAAACAGATAAGGAATAGGAAAAAAATTTCCTCTTTCAGCAATTCACCATGAAACAACAAGAAAGATGGAGTAAATAGAGTGGTAAAAGAAGCACAATTGTAAATTCTCCAGAGCATTGAATCATCAATGTAAAATTACAAATTACTTAACCATTTTTTCAAATAACTTGAAAAAATTGACTAATTGATCAAGACCAGACTCCATATTGTAAAGATTCAATGAGGTCAAGTGCAATCCCCTGTCCTTCCATAATTTGAATAGGATTTTAGGTCCCTAACTGCACTCTTGAGTCATGAACCTAACTGTAAGAATCTGAAAGTTGGTATTTGTACAGCCAACTTTAAGAAACTTCTAAGTGTGTTTTAATTGCTAATGGCACTAACAATGCCAGAGCTTAAGAAGGCAGAAACTCACCAAATTCCACTAAGCTATATTAAGTTTGTAATGTCAGTCAAAGAACACTGCCGTTCTCTCTTTCTCACTTGCAACCGAGGAAGAAAGAAGACAGATCAAGTAGTTTTCTGAGTTGAAGAATTCAAGAGAATTCATCAAGTTCAGTTGCTTGTGCATCCAGTGTTGTCTGTCATAAGTGTAAATTATGGTTTGAAAGCTAAAATGGTGTAAAAAGAGAAAAACTTGAGTATAATGAATAAAATGAATGTAGACAGAGATTTAGCTTGATATAATGTGTGTTCAACATACAATTGAATCTGATGCTAGTGTTTTGTGAATTCATGAGTTACTAACTACTACAGTTTCACTATGTTAACTTTAGCGCTCTGAAGCATGTGAATTAAGTTCTGATTATGAGAGTTATAAAATGCCCAAGTCTGATTAAAAATTCTATTTGAAGTTTACATGCATCTGTTTAATCTATGTCTGTGTAAATGCCAAAATATGCCTAAGGACAGAACATGTTATGCATGTTGTGTAAATATTTGTTAAGTTATGCATGCTGTTTGTAAGGAAACTATGGAAGTATTGGACATAAGCTCATGGTTTAGGTTATTAGCAATTTAGGGTGTTTATGGGCCTCCTATGAAGAATTAGTGTACCTCTACACAATAGGCATGTGCCAAGACTAGCTCGAGCACTAATGTGAGTGCATGGATATTCAGTGGACTCCATAGCCTATGATTGCTTATTATGTATTATGCCATGTTTATTATCTGTTTATGCCTGAAGTCTATCAAGAATTACTCAGCATGCAAATCTGTTATGCTTATGCTAAGGCTATGCCTATGCAATGTCAAGTTTGTTAAGTTATATCCCTATTATAGTTCTGATACATTAACTGTGTAGTTCAGTTTAGCCTAATTGTTTGCTCATGTAAAGCCTGTTATGAAGTGTGCTATGCTATGCCTATATATGGTCTAAGTGTTAAGGGCTATGGACTTAATCTCTAAGAACTCTATACATGAACTTAAGAAACTTGTTAAGTTATATGATTTAATTGGTTAAGACCTAATGGTTTGAGTTTATAGCTTAGGTCTATAACTTATACTTAGTCTATAACTTATACTTACTAAGCTTCCTAAGCTCACTCTATTTTTCTCAACCCCATTTTAGATGATTAGAAAGAAGTAACTGTGGTCCTCAAAGCTTTTAGACTTCCTACATTGTGAGAAAGTCTACCTACATATTAAGGCAAAACTGTATTTAACTAAACAGAACTCTGGCTTTCTGATTTTTAATGCATTTTTTGTAACCAAGCCATACCATGTCTGTAAGTAATTTTTTTGTTTAACAAGCTGTGTTTACAAGTCATATCTATGAATAGCTTTTGAAACTCAATGTTTTAAAAAAGTTATCTTAGGTTAACAACAGATTTATTACCAAGTTTCAAGGATTAATACTATGCATATTTTTGAACTCCCATCTTCAGCTTCATTAGTTTAAAAACTTTTTGATTTAAACCTAAATTCTAAATGCATGCATGCTAAGTTTGTTAAAGAGAACACATACCTTGTAATCCATAAGGACTGTAGAGGGCGGGATGTGACAAAAGAGAGAGGAAAAAAAAAAAAAAACCAAAGGAATTGCATTGTTTATCAATTTACATCAAAGTTCACAACATTGTACACTCTGATCCAATTTAGTTGTCCCACTTACTAAATTTGTGTGTTGCAATTTAGTTGTCTTGCTTTCTATTTATATGAGACATTAAACGCTATCTGGTTCATTTATAAAGATGATAAAACTTTTATTAGCAGTAAATGTGTTATCTTAACACCTAACTATGGAGTTTTAATCAATCCCTAAATTGTCTAGGTATTTGTGAAGTCAAAGGAGGGACAACTAAAATGGAATAGAGGAAGTAGCAGTCAGAACCGATATAGTAACATTACAACATTATCTGCATGGATGACTCAAATGGCAGGGAAATGTTTTAATTTTGAGATGTTTTCTGTAATAACGTAAACTTTCTGAAATTTAAGTATCCCTGGTGTTCCATTTTTTATACAGATGAATTAAATTGACTGATAAAAAATATAAAAAAAAAAAAAATTACATGGTTAGTTAATTTGAGTCAGAAAACAAGAAATTTCTACTCTCTGCTGCTTTGAAATTTAAGTCTTGGTAAACTAGGACAAAGGCACATAGTACATAAACTGAAAGCTAAGCAGCTCCAAGACAGAATATTATGAGGAATGAATATTCTCGTGAGCACCGAAGTAAATATCTGGAAAGGTTAAAGCATATAGAAGACTTTCATAAGTATCCCATGCATGATTAAAAACCCAACCTACAATAGCACATGTTTTGCAAATTAAAAGGAAATACAGAACTTTACACAGAACTGATCATTCAGAATCATAACCATTAAAGATCCAGATCCAGATCAGCTATCTCATGTGATAGCTGTCTACAATTAAAAAGTGCATGAAAATAAATATCAAAGTATAAATAATATTCTTGAGCATGAAAATAAATATCAAAGTATAAATAATATTTTGATACCTAATTTTTCCACTATGGCGAGGAGTAGATTGCAAACCCGGCCTACAATTCTGTATCCAAGGGTGAGAAAGCAGAGTCTTCGCGTCGGGCCTCTGTCTAGCATCCTGAAAACAATTAAATAAAATATGATATTAGAAAGCTACAAATTACCAGTAAATTCAACATTGCAAATGGACAATAAAAGGTGGATGGCAGTTCAACAAAATGAAATGACTTCACAACCATCACCATTTTTTATTTTGTGACTTGTCTATCATGATCCAGATAGATCCTGAAAGGCAACCCATGGATCACAAGGAGCAAGTGTGCAAGGCCCTGTGACCTTCAATTGATCCCACAAAAATAATCATTATATTTAAGCTGGGTGCAAAAGAACACCATATGTTATTTTATGTTACTTAAACTGCATAACAAAGAAAATATATTTTCTATGAACCAAGTGTGAAGAGACTTAAGTCATGCATTCCTTTCTTGCAGCTTAAAAACCCTGATATTTAATTTCTAGATTGAATTATGAATTCTCAAGGAAATGTGGGTCTGAGCAGGCTGCATGCAAGCAAAAGAGAGATGGCTTAGGTAATACTGTGGACAAGTCCCACTGTTCTAGTTGAAAAATAATGTAAGATTTCCTTTACCAAGTTCAGATGAATTATCTCTTCCTTGGAAGCAGTTTACGGTGGAAATATCATTTTTTGGGGTTGGGGGGGGTGGGGGGCGCGGGGTGGGAGGAGAATAAAAAATGTTTCCATTAACCAAACCCAAATGGGCAATTACACTTGGTACCAGGCAGACCTGGACAATTCCAAATTTAGGGTGGTAACATCATATCAGAACATTTGAGTCCTAGGAATTTGTCTACGCAATAGCACCATTCTAAGAACTCCATTTGATGCAGCAAACATTAAGCGATTTCCATTTGACCTCCATGGTTTGTGTTAAGAAATGTAAAGATATTTAGGAATCAATTACATTAAGTGACAGATTTAATTAAGGTTATAGATCTTAAATTTCTAATTTCACATAATAGGTACCTTAAAGCCTACATAAAAAGGCTCTTCTATGTAGGGGTTTATAACTCTAAATAATAGAACATTGTAGGCCCATTTGGTATAACGGTTTGGGGGTAGCTGTTAGTGGTTTTGCCCAAACCACTGAAGGATAGGCATTCAGTAAAATTGTTTATTTTTAAACTGCTACAAACTAGTTATTTGGTAAAACTATTGATTTAGAGATTCAGGACTAGCAAATGGCAACTAGGGTACGAACCACTAGTGAATTGAAAAAGGTAGCTTTTTGTACCAAACCACTAAAGGATTGAAATTTTTTAATTTTATTGAAAATTTTATCCATTTTAATGATTCAATTTTTTGCCAGCATTTATGATTACCAATTGTACAATTGGTTTTAACTTCGTTTTTTCACTTTAACAATATTAAGTGATTATTATTTTTTTATTTTTTAGATTAACTTATCATTAAAAAAAAATTATCATAGGTTAATAAACAAGATTTGCTATTTCAAAAAAAAATAATGAAAAGTTTTTTTTGCCTTTAATTAAAAGTAATATAATTTTTTCCTTGTTAAAATAAAAATGAGTGTGTGATTCACACTTGCATGTTTTATTTTATTTTTATTTATTTTCTTATTGATTTTATAAATTTAATAATAGAAAATATAAAAAGAAAAAAAAAATACACTTAACATGCTCTTAAAGATGCCCTTATTAGTCATTTAATGTCAAACAACAACTGCTAACCATTATATATCAAAAAGGTTACACCAATCAACATTCTCTAACTGTCACCCATTACTGCTATCCAATACCTGTCACCTGTTGCTATTATCTACCATCCATTGGATTTTGCCGCTATAGCAAACAAATAATATGTCTTTCTTTCAGTTTTCCTAATTGCATTCCCTTAGTTTAGTTTTCTTAACATAATATTAAAGCCTTAACATGGTACAAGATTCATCAGGTACCACAATTTACTATGTTCTTGTTTTTAGTTATTTTAAGGGAAAAAATAAAAAATAAAAGGTTGTTCATTCTTAGGGTTTTGTGGGATGTTTCTTCTCCATTCTATGTTGGGGGATCAGCTTTTTCATCCATGTGCTTCAGGTATTAGGTTCAATTATTTCTCATTTGGTCTTGGACTCTTGGTCTTAATCTAGCAGGTCATGTTCCCTCTTAGTTTGTTGGTTTGATTATAGAATTTCAAAACCATAGGTGCCTCTTACTGCCTGTAGCAATACAAGGGTGGCAGATGTCGATTGGAATACCTGTTTTTTGGTTATAATTACCTCTTGTTGTTTAGCATTAAATAATGAAATTGAACATATCTTTACTTATTTTTAAATAGAAGGCAAAACCAAACTTCTCAATTTCTTATTTTTTAATCATGGATTAGCAAATTTGTTTAAGAAAAAAATTCACTTATGAGCACAGACAAAAAAATGTTACTTTAAAATTTAGGGGGAAAACATAATTTAAATATGCAATTTTGTCAAAAAAAAAAAATAGAAAAACTCCAATCCACTAGCAATTTTGTACAAAAAGTTATCAAGGGTAATTTTTCTAATCCACTAGGAGATTGGGTTCTAACTGCACATCATAAACCACTAGCTAAAAAATTTTACCAAATACCTAGAGCACAGCAGTTTCATCCAAACCTTTAACCGATACTCATAAACCTTTGCAACAAATTGGCCCTTAAACCAATGGAACTCAGAGCAATTATAGCAATAATTAAAGGCAAAATCTCTCAAAAAAATAAAATAAAATAAAGTAAAGTAAAGGCATAATAGGTATCTCCCACCTTACCTTCTTAAAGCACTGACGCAGAAAGTCAGTAATGTCTGGAGACAGCCTATCAGGTATCGGGGGATGCTCATCCTGCAGAAGATAACCCCCCCACCCCACCCAAAAAAAAAAAAAAAAAAAAAAAAAAAACAGAAGTTGTGAACAAGAGTATTCAATAACATTTATATATTTACATTTACACTAGATTGCAAGGTACTCAATTAATAGTTCTGAAAAGAAAATAATTATTATATCATTTAAAGAGAATATCAAATGATGCAACCTTCTCCATCACTACAGTATCCAATTGGTTGACAAGAGAGGATGGAAGGAAAACAATTGATTTGAAACTCACTAAGGAAATGATTTCTAGCTGATGCTTATTGACTGATTATTATAACTGCAAAGGTATATTATTGAACAGACCTGAACAATACGAAATAGAGCTGGCATAGGCTGCAAATCATAGTAAGGTGGCACACATGTGAGAAGTTCAATCACAGTACATCCAACACTCCAGATATCAGATGCAGCACAAACACCAGACATTTCAATCACCTGAAACATGCTACAGGTTCTGCATAAGTAAAACCATGAAGTGCCCTTTCACCTCAAGCATCGCACTTAAGAAGTAGGGGAGATAAAATGTATCAAAATCATCAAATATAATACCAGAAAAATTATGCATCAAGGTTATTCTCAACTGCCACGCTATGAATATTAGTCAGACCTAAGTTTACAAAAATGTGTCAAAACTGAATTACACAAATAGTACCTCTGGGGCCATCCAGTACGGCGTTCCAACAACCGAATGCGTGTTAACATCAGCCTCAGTTAGTTTTGTAGCAACACCAAAATCCGCAAGTTTCACAAGACCCTAAAAGAAAAATTATGGATAAAGAATTTCACATAAATAACCAAGAAAATCCACATAAAGCAAAGCAAGAAGGGAAAATAGTATAGAAATCATAATGACCCTGCCCAAACATGAAATTATGCAAAACTATGAATTATGAAACATAACCTAAAGGTCCACTGCAGCAATAGATGTTCCAACTACACAATGCTTAGTGCCCAAACTCCACCAGTTCTCCTAATAGATTTTGGAGAAGATAAGCCACCAAACAATAGGGAAACCTCTTAATCAACCAGATTGGCAGATTCCATTTATTTAGTCATCAATCTTCACAAAAAGGAACTAAGAATAATTTAAAAGCTTTAAGCTCTCCACCACATGATTGCATTTCTTGCAAAATAATCGATCAAACTGAAACAACTGATCATTAAACAGATTATAACTAACCATGAAAAAGAGGAATAGCTGCGACATTACCTCTTTAGTTGTCAAGATATTTGCACCCTTGATGTCTCGATGAATCACTCCCTGTTCATGTAGATAAGCCAAGCCTTCCAACACCTGTTTTTACATGAAATTAACATAACCTGATAAACTTTTTTAACCCCCAAATATAGCAATAATAAGTTACAAAATGAAGCAAACCTGAGCAATATAAACCGCAACCAAAGTTTCTGGAAAAGGTCCAAATTTATTTGGCTTGATAATGTTAGCAAGTGAACCATTCTCAACATATCTACAAAATCAGCATGCACAGACAAAGACATAAGTCTCTAAACACAAAGTTTTGGACAACACCGCAACAGCATAATGAGCCTACTTACTCAAGAATTATATGAAGGTGAGTCTTTGTCTTTGATGACCCAAGATATTTCACAATGTTTTTGTGATTCAAGTTCTGAAAGAAAATTCCATCTTTAATTAGCAGAAATAGATATGTTGAAGATTTTCTAAATCTAAACAAGACAAAGCTTAGCAGCACAAAATCATGAGATTAGATAATGATGAACAACAACAATAAATTGGCATATATTCAATATATGGGCATTCTCACTGATAAACAACTGAGAATGACCAAAAAAATTACCAAGAAAACAGCCAGCTAACTTCATTCAATAAATTGCAGAAAACATGATGAATAATTGAAGGGTTAAAACAGGAAAACAGATCAAACCCTCAGTCAACAGATATGGCATCTTGAGCACAAACATGGATTCTCTTGTGCAGAATATGTGAAGGGGAGAATCTCAAAGTAGCATTTTGACTAAAAAAATAAAGTCTAAACAAGCACTCAAGACAACTAAAAGAGAAAGACTACCTTCAATAAATCAATCTCTTGCTGAAAATCACAGCATCCAACCACAGAAGAGTACCCAAGAAAAACAGCAACAGGTCAGCGAAACTAATTTATTCAAATATAGAATTCCTCTATACCAAACAAAATTGTCAAAATATATAAAAAACAAATAACAGAAATTAAGTTATGCCATAATGAAGGGCTACAATGACTAATAGATAAAAAGTGCGTCTCAGCCAATAAAACCCACCATACTAGCTTAATTAGGGGAATTTAAGAGCAAAAGATCAAATCCAAATAAAGCTGCATTTTTTACTAATTTAAAGCCAACATGACAGAATTACAGCTTAAAGGACCAACAATGGTTAAAATACCACAAACATTTTTCAATAATAAATAATTTACAGAAATGATCAGTTAATATCCTACAAAGAAATGAGATGTCTCCATAAAAAGACAAATTTAAAATCTTTCTCAGAACTGACAAGTAGCATTTTGAAATGATACATGGGAGCCGTCCCGTCTACCTTGTCATTCCCTTATCAGAAGATAGCTTTTAGCATACTATTACTTTTCCCAAAAGAAATGCTAGGGAAAATTAGAATGACAAAAGGAACCTCAAAATAAAATGAGAGAGATAATAATTTGATAATAACTGAAAAGAAATGTGGAATCCAACCATGATAACATTGAGATCCTCTTGTGCAATGTTCTCTAGAGAGACTTGTTTAATTGCAACAAAGTCTCCATTCTCCAAATCCAAACCTTTGTATACTCGAGCATACGCACCTTTCCCAATCTCATCTCCAAGCATCTACAGGGTACGACATAATGAGAGTTGGATACACAAAAAACATAGAAAACACAAATCAAAGATTTTGTTTCTCCAGCCAGAATAAAGAATAAAATCAAGCTTTAGCATTCAAAAAATATATATATTCAAAGGAAGAAAATCATCGTATTCCCCGAGTCTCTAAGCAACAAACTAAAATCCAAGTTCCAAACCATATCTGGTTTTCATTACTGAGAAAATCTTTGAAGAAAGAAATGACCCAAAGAAACTAACAGATTCACTCACATTGAAGAGCAAAAGCAAGAGCAACCAAGAAAACACAACAATTGAGTTCAAATCGGGATCGAATTTCGAATTACGCTTACATATTTATTATCGAGAGTCTTGGATTTGTGGAACTGAGCCGTAGCCGTTTGGCGTGACATTGCAGCTCTCCGTCTCTCTCTTCAACGAGAAACAAAAGCGATTGGTCGATCCTCAGAGAAACCCTACGGTAATTGTTCCACAACCATGGAGGACAAGCTTTAGGGTTTTGAATGCCGTGAATCCAGCCAGTACTCCGGGGAGAAGAGAAAAGAAGAGAGAATTGGTATCCGCTTCAAAACCAATTAATAATCAAAAAGGATAATTATCTTGGTTAAGAGCATGCGCCAGCTCAGATCATAGTGCCAGCCTGCCCCCCACACTGTTGCCAACTTCCTCTCGTTTGGAAATGTTTATATACAGAAATAAATAAAATAAGGAAAAAGCTCGGCATCATGGCCTTCGTTCACGCCCAAAAATTTTCATTAGGTATATTATGGGTGTTAACTTAAGAGTACATTAAAATTTAACATTATTAAATTACTGTTAGAGTTAGAAAATATAGTTTTTAAAAAATGTGAAAATGTTTGTACATAAGTGTAGTTAAAACTTTGAATTATTAAAAATTTTAAATTTAAATTTTGAAAAAAAAATTAAAAAAAAAAAAAGAGAAACATTGATTATTATATTTATATAACATATCATTTAAAATATCAAAAAAAAAGTAAAAATTAGCATTTATAAAGTGATTGAAAAAAATTATCCATATTTAGGTAATTATAATGTCAAAAATAATAAAAAATAAAATATTCTTAATAAATAAATGTACAAGAAAATTTTATTAAATTACATATAATTTGCATCTTATAATATCTTTTATCTGAAAATGCAATTGAAGGAAGTGAAGTGCCGGTAAGAGGGGATTCTTCTGGAATTTTCTATGGGAAACTTAATTCAAGGTGACAAAATCCAACCACCCTGAAAAAGACATGATAGAGCAACAACAATTTTATCTGTCGAATTTTTTATTTCCTAATTTCTTCCCATCTTTTATCTTTTAGGAACTGATAAGTGATCGTATTAAAACCAAAGTCCCAAAAAGGTTACAAGATTATACTCTGGGGCATACCCAGAGTGTGCCTTCTACGTGCAAGTTTCTCATGCTATCAATATTGTCATCTCAATAAATAAATAATTCTTTGACTAATTGCGCCTGGACCATTCCTTTCTTGGGTGAATTCTCTCTTGTTCTTTTCGTACCATAATCCATACCAGCTGGATAATCCTGCTTTGCGGGGTGCAATGTCGGGCCCAACTTTGAATGGGCAAACTTTGTACGTTCCCGACTTGGGTTACTGTGGATAGACTCACAAGAATTAGGGTTTGTAAAGTAATCAATATCAATAAGTTAGAGGACATCTGAAGCTTTTACAAAAATGAAAATTCTTAGAATGTCTAGCAATATTCACAGCCTCAGAAACAATTTTTTTACATTTATTTTGTCTGATAGTCATAATAATCATTTAATGAAATGTGTTTTTAGAAAACATTGAGTTTCTTATAAAAAAATCTTCCAAAACACATTTATGTACAAAAAATGTGAAAATTTTTTTTTTTATCTTTATTGCACAATAAGAGACAATTATCTTCTATCTTTTATCATACGTTACTTGCATGCCATGTGACTCAAACTCAGGATATATTATTTTCAACAGAAAAAAATGAGCACTAAACTATTTAGATCATTAACATGTGAAAAAACTAAAAACTTGATAAAAAAAAAACTATTTTCAAAAAGACATTTAGAAAAAGTTTTAACATTAAGGATTTTGTACAAAAGCATTTTCACCTATAATTTTTTTTTTCTTATTGCAAGATTTAAGAGAAAAAATTCCAACTCCAAGAGAAAAGATCCAACACTATGAATTTTCAAAACCAATAATCAAAAAGGTTGAAAAAGTCTAGAACTTATAAAGAGGGTTTGGAGCAATGTGTCAAAGGCAAGTTTTACATTTCGTTTTTTAGCAAGATACTCCTACAAATTTAAAGTAATAGCAAGGAGCCCTAATTATGCATTCTTAAAGACTATAAAAAGATGTAATTGATGCTGGAGGAAGAACAAGAGAGTGTGATTCTAAACTTTGAGTAAAAACAACAAAGTTTTCCTCATCAACCGTTAATAGTACTGATCAAGTTGTGATTCTCTTCTTCTTACACTTCAAAAGAGAAAATTTACAAATTTCATGAATACAAAATGATTTATTGAAGTCTCAATCAAATTAAAAACAAAAAAAAAAAAAAGTAAAATGATTTCATTGTCAACATGTGAACATTCATAACATTGAATAAGAGAAGTATAAATCCTAAATAGACAAAAAAATACAATAACTTTCACTAACTACAAATTTTTTTTATATCCACCCCTCATCTCGAAGTCAAAATCAAGTTTTGCTAGTGGTAGGTGGGCAAAGAACATCAATTACTATAAACCAAAAAATAACAAATGTTTTATCAAAGTTGCATTCTATATAGCCTAATGGTCCATGAACCTTAGAAAAATGCAAGATTCACCGTGCAAAGTTGTTCTTTGAAACATTTAACAATAGACAACAACACCCTTTAAGTAAATATTGATATAGTTTTAAAATATAAGGAAAAAGTCTATTACCAAGGTTAGTGGTAAGATTTACCATTATAGGGAGTTAAACTTGATAGCTTACCCAAAAAACTTTCAGCAGCCTTGGGATCACTAGGATTTTCCTATGCCCAAATATGCATAGGGTCTTTACATTCTCTGCATAGTAGTTGTGGAACTTCAAAATAAAGGCTTTTTCCCTCATTATCTTTTAACCAAAATCGTAAAAATAGCATGATTTATGATGTTAAAATGCTAAAAAAAATTTAGTAGAGATCACATTATGGTATGTCATCACTTAAAAACTTAAGAACTTGCCCCTTTTGTGTAGAATGAGATAATAACATTAAATAGAACCTAAAAATTGAGCTTATTTCTAACTAACATGCATTATGTTTCTAATTAGGATATTGATAGGCTTACCCTCTGAACTGACACCCATCTCCACACACACGGTCAGTTTATATAGTAAAATCAGTCTTCCTAACAGGCTTATTCCCCACTTATCCAACAGAAGCACCCTTAGAAACACTTGAATTGAATCCTTAAAATCTAGCACTCCTATCATGACACAGGGTTACCCATCTATGAATCCCCTAGAGATGCAATTGTCATGTTGATCGCAAAGGAAATTGAGACAGAAGATTCAGGTTGGTTTGAAACTTAGAGCACAGAGCAAGGAGATGGACCTGTGAAGAAGACCTGCAAAATTAGGTCTAGAATCTGGGCGAATGGAACCCAATCATCATGGCCATGATCGGGAGGACCATCAATTGAGACGTAGAAGGCTTGTTGAGTTTAAATGATGGTGTTTTTTTTCTTTTTTCTTTTTCTTTTTTTTTTTATTTTGCTTGGTAATCATATAGAGACTTAGCAAGAATTTGAAAACTGTTCTACTATGATTATAATAGATTTTGGGCAAATGAAGCTAGGAAGAAGAAACAAGGAGGAAGACAGGTGGAATGTGGTGAGTTCATTGGACAGAGAAAGGAGGCAACAGCAGGTCGAATGGAGAAAAAGTGAGCTATATTCTAACAGGAGGTTAATTCATGTTAATTACGATAGTTTTAATGACCATTAAGTGTTTCAGGTTAGAATGGCCACAATTAAGAGTTATTGTACATCATTTTAAGCCGAAAAGATTTATATAGTATGTTCTTATTGAAATCAAATAAATGTAATTTGCATCTCCTGGTGTCCTAGTGGGGATAACAAAGTCCTAAAACCAGGGTTCAATTAGGCATAAATGGTTATGACAGTAGAGATGAACATCCAAGCATGGTTAAACAATTAAGAGGCAAAAAAAAGTTAAGACCCTGGTTTGGCAAATGATATTGGAAAATTTGAACCATGGTTAGTGTGTATAGTATTTGATAAAGTGCTACTTTCATAAAAGAATGAGTTATTGACTGATTAGTTAAGTATGTAATGATTTGTGAACCCTTGGCTATTGTTCTATGCTCTTAATTGTAGACTTAAATATTACATTTTGTTACCTATACTAATTTAAAGTAATTTGATTTGGTTGTAGTTATTGACATTTGTATAATAACCTGTCATTGCGAGAGTATGATGTCATAATAACTTGACAATTCTAAAAGGGCGAGTATCATGGACACAAGGCTAGAAAATTAAAATTCTTAAGGGAGCATTTGCTGGACTATACAAGAACAATATCTATGCGACATTGGAGTATTTTTTTACTTCCTAATGCCAAAAACATTTCTCAAGATTCTATATCTTCTTCTTAGAATTTGGCAAGCTTATAAATGTTGCAGATGGTAAAACATGATGGAGTCAAAGCCTCATGCATAATTTGCAAGGGGCTAAATACATAAACTGGAACCCTAAACACAATAAATTTATTTACTGATTGTGTATATAGATAATGGCATTAGGAAAAATTATTTTCAAAACTAGATTTCCAGTGGAACTATATCTCCATTTACTTTGGTGACTTCCACGTATGTTCCTTTGAGAACTATAAATGAACAGCGTGCAACTTTGAGCAACAATGAAGTCATATAAGTTTATATTACAAGTAGAAGCAAAAGGGGATTCATCCGTTCTTAACACCACAACAATTTTAACTTTTTATACCCGATTGCATTTTCAATATAAAGGGCTAGCATTGACACAATTTAACAAACTTGATTGTAGTGTACTAGTCCACCGTTTTAGCATAATGTAAGCTATAATCCTTGAATGTTACATCCCAAACCCAATACACCACACAAGAATTTGTCCCCATACTTAATTGCACTAAAACTAGTTCCTCCTTATGCCTCCAACAGAATATGCCACAAGCCTTTAGGGATAGCTTCGGGGAAACAATTTAAATGAAATAACATTGCATCTTAATTTAGTTATTCATAATAACCCTCTACACTTCTTATACTCATAAAACTTGTCATGATTGGTAAAGTGAGTTCATGTTCTATATTCCACATTTATTATACTTTATATTGGGGGAAAAAAAAAAGTAGAAACATTATCCTTTACAAATTTATTGGACAATGGATTTTGAAGGAAACATTTATGCAAAATCCCAAACACCCAAGCTCAGGTTTTATAGTCCGAGAATTGTGTCTATGGTAACAATATGTAGTGTCCAAGAATAAAGAAAAATTCACAATAGTAGATTTTTAACAAAACCTTTACCCACATTATTGTTTTTGGCAGATACAAGTTAAAAGCATGTTTGGTTCAGTTTCCAAATGCTTCAGCTTTTTAACATTATTCATGTTTCATAAATTTAAATTTTCCTCTTAAAAACTTACATTTTAAAACTTTTTTTTAACTTTAAAAAGATCCTGAACAGTAAAAGGTCAAAAGCTTCAAATCCAAACTTTTCATAAACTTCTTTTTTACTCACTTTTTACTCACTTTTTACTCACTTTTTACTCACTTTTTCTTCTCTCTAAAAGCAACTTTTAAATTTTTCCTCCAATAAAAATTTAAACTTATCACTTATAAACAGTACCAAAAAAGTAAAAGCTCTTACAAGCTAACTCCAACATGCTCTAACTGTCTTTCTCAATTGCAAGGTTGCTTCCTCAACGCCACACCTTTCTGCAACTGTTGGACATTGAAGGCCCACAATCTTCTAGGCCAATCCTGAAAACAGTGTGAACAATAAAACATAAGTTGTACAGCTGAAGTAACCATGGGTTATAACTTAAGAGCCATAGCGAAAATTTTAAACTAATTTTTTGCACCATTTTCCTATTAGTAGGAGATGCAAATTCATCAACAAACCATAATCGAAATAATATAAATTTCTCCCGTCTCTTTAACTAATAACACAAGTTCCTACTAACTGCACGATCACTCTATCTCCATTGTACAATAGAGCAGAATATATGTTCAATAACCTCAAGAAATCATAATTGCTTCAATAAAACAAAGTTCTTCAATACATAGGACTTTCTTTACTATCATAACATCATCACATAAATCCTTTCACTCATCTACCCCACAAATCAACATTCAAGCATTGTGCTTCTTTGCTTATGGCAAATGAATGCTAGCTCTTGTGAACGTATTTTCCCTTTTAATAGTACATCCCAGAAGACAAATGCTACAACCAAAGGTTGTTAGTCATGTGTAATGGATCTACATATCTTTCTTCATGATCCCACTCAAACCATCTTACACTTATCTCAATCTTTAGTGGTTCTCATTTCAGATTTATTCTTTCCTTACTCTGCTCTGTACATTAGGATCATCATTGTTCGATGCTTATGTAAACATAACATATATACTGCAAACTCATTCCACTTTTCACTCTTTCTTTAGAATAGCTTAGATAATTACAAAACCAAAGGCAATTATCTTGGTTTACATAAATACCAATCAAATAATTAGAATATACCTAACACAGTTTCCATCTTTTTTAAACACAACTTACAAGAGCAAACAACGTTACCTAGTGGTTCACATATAATTACATACTCACCTCATTACTCAATAACTCATTCTTTTCTAAAACTAGCATTTATTTACATGGTGTACACACTAAGCATGGTTTAATTTTTGCAATATTATTTGCGAAACTAGGATCCTCACTTTTCTTTTCTTTCCTTTTCTTTTTTCCCCTTAAACTGTTAGTGCATGACCGCATCTTTATCTCTATTGTCATAACAATGTATCACTAATTTACCGATAGTTTTATGACTGTTGTTAGGACTCTGTTCTGCCTAACACAATGCAAAGACATGCACATTACAGTTATTTGATTTCAATAACAACAAACTACCTTTATATGAAACATTCCTTTCGATAATATATACAATGCAATGGAAATTACAACTAAATCACACACGTGTCCTCCACCACTGCAACCTGCTGTTGCACACTGGTTGTCAAGCATCATCGATTCTGCACTGGGGTCACAATGCTTGCCAAAACCCTAAACTTTATTTAACATTCAGAAAACATCAGTAACAGATTACCGTCTAATTCAAAAACAACATTCAAAAACTCCATACTTTTTTCATATTGAAATTAAAAAAGAATTTCACACCAATAACTTAAATTCTATGTCTACGCTATGGGTATCAGCACAGACACTCCTCACCTGAGAAGCACAACAATCGATTGTCTCTTATCTAGCTGAAAATCGCAACCCAATGATGAATCTCCATGGCTCTACTGCACCCTTTCTTCCACCCAATCCTTTATCTCTACCAACCAAAGTATCACATCAAAAAGGATGATGGCAAATTAGAGCAGTTGAAGGTTACGGTTGGTATCTATTTGGATGCATAAATAGGCCAAACTTCGTGGATGGCTACAACCTACATGCTATAAGAAGATGTTATTTTACGGAGTTAAATGTTATTTTATGGGATGTGCACCCACCGAGTGTTGAACCAGAGGGTGCACATATCATTATCCTTTTAATTAATAACCCCTTTAGAATGGAGAACAAAGTAATAAAAGTTTATTTACCCGAAATGCAAAGTAAATAGAGTAAATCAAAGGTTGAACGGATTTTTCCCCCTCCCTCCACATCATTCTTTATCTTACAATGCTTGATCAAGATATTCTTTAACATCTTCCTTCAGCAAAGGAAACCAAAACTGATGCAATATTTTAACAAATATGGGTAAATGCAATTTGTTCCTTAGACTTGATTTCCTTTTATGTTTCTCAAAGATATGTACGTTACCATTATTTTTTTTTTTTTTATGGGAACCGTCTAATTTCCAAATGACAATCACTACACTCCAACTAGTTACTATAATTACAAGGTTAAGATCACTAAAATGCTTTAAAATACAATTTCAATACTTGAATTTATTGATAAGTAAGTATTACCTCATAAATTAAGTATAAAGTTTAAGTTTTAAGCTAATAGCACTCAAGCATATTAATTTTCTTATAAACACCACCCCAATGTATGGGGCCTTTTAAATTGCTTAAAAAGGATTTAGTTCCAAAATACACAAAAATTAACTCAAAAACACGTTAAACATGTTTAAAAACAAAAAAAAAACCTTAAAAAGAAGCCCAGCTAATGGATCATGAGAACATATTATTTATAATGCAATGGATCATATAATCATACTCTTATATTAGTAATTTATAATGTCATGGACTGAAAGAACATATCATAACAAATTTTGAGTTAAAAAATAAAATTATTTAATTTAAATAGAAACATAGAAAAATTGATGAAAAATAAAATATATTTATTACTTTAAAATGATGTAATCAATTTTGTCTGCATAATATAAATTATTAAATAAGAAGCATGTATAGACCCTCTAATATTATAAGTTATCTCCATTCAATGATCAATAACAGAACTAAGTTGAACTATGGTTAGGCGCATGCCTTACCATAGCTTTTTTTTAAAAAAAAAAAAATGAACAGACCCACGTCAAGACTTTTAGAAAAAATGGTTAAAGACTCTACTTCAAATATATTTGCAATGAGAAAAAATACTTTAGTCTGAAGTAGTACCCTTAATTTATTTCTAGTTCTGCTACGGCGAAATTCTTATTACTTACATAAATGGTGAACAGTACAAATGCATTTCGGTGCACACCGAAACCTAAAGAGAAAATTTGTGCCGGTGTCAGTATACGTGCCGAACTAAAGAGTAAAATTTCTATAAAAACCGACGGTGTTTCAGTTCTTACCAAATAATGCTAAAGCCTAATATAAAAGTACCAAAACTTGCAGAAAGTTCTGCTAAACTTGTCTGCAGAGTTGGGATACATTTTAACAATGGCAGTTTTACGCAATAAGAGTTCTTTGAAATTTTCTACAGTTAAATCTGAGCAAAGCATACATTTTATCAAAATTACATGCTAGACGCATTTAAACCTTTAAACTTGACGACGAAAAGCTGAGCATGGTGATTACAGAAAGGTTTCTTGAGTTTATGTACTTTGAGTTTTAAAAGTATTTAAATATTGAAAAAAACTCATTAACAGTATTTTAGTACTTTCATAAATGCAGTACAGACAGGAAAAACCATTCTTCACTGATTAAGCTGAGTTTTGTACAATTATGGTCATCAAGCTTTAACAACAATTTTTGTATGCCGATTTGTAAATGGGACGAAGTTCCCCAGGCATTGATGTATTTTGTTCTTGGGTTTTGATAATATGCTCCCCCCTTTCCACCAAAAAAAGCTTTAACAAGAAGCCATGCTATTAAATTTTAACTAACTGACATTTATTAAACAAAAAATAAACAAGTTTTCTGCAATCTGCACACAACGACCAGACTGGTTCTGAACTAACTACTATAGTTTGAATGGTAACCAAGCAACCCAATTTTCCAATTTTCCAAATTAGTAACAGCACACTGGAAATGGAGAGGAACAAATAATTATTAAACAGATTTAATCCAACAAATAGCCTCATTTTTCCCGTACTTATCTTCCAAGGTTCCTTCTATGGTTTCCAGAGAATGGTGGTTTCAGCAATCATTGAAGAAACCACATACGGGTCCATATTGGACGCTGGCCTCCTGTCCTCAAAGTAGCCTGTAAGAAGTATACCAAGAGACATGTCAAACTTCTATCCATTTTAATAAAATGAAATTAATTTCAAAATTAAGATTAAGAAAATAAAATTACCCTTTCCATCTTTCTCAGTATCACGACCAACACGGATAGAAGCTCCCCTGTTTGCAACACCCTGAAATTTGGAGAAGGAGGCCTCGTCAGCAAAAATTTTCAAGAGATTTCGAGCTAATTATTTAAATCAATATTATGTGTTGCAAAAAAATGCGTTTAAACATACCCACGAGAAGGTGTTGATGTCTGCTGTCTCATGACGACCTGTCAACCTTCTCTCGTTGCCTTCGCCATAAGCAGCAATGTGCTCTTTGTGGCGAAGACCCAACTTTTCAATTGCCTTTTTGATCACGTGAATCCCACCATCATTCCTCATTGACTTAGTACTGAACATGAATGACAAGAAATTGTGAGTTTATTGACTTCATAATTTAAGTGCTCATTTCAATTTTTCATCTATGCACAATCATTTGATCTTTCCAAATTTTATGTGTAGTATCTACCTGTAATTGGTGTGGGCGCCAGCCCCATTCCAGTCTCCCTAATCACATATAATGTTAGAAACTTAGAATATGATCACCATGAAGATAGACGGATAAATAAACCAACAAAACAAGGATAGAAATAGTAAAGGAGGAACTAGAATTCATTTGCAGCATCAAAACAAAACCTGGATTGGCTTTGGATCAAAAGAAAGAACCACACCAGCAATTTCAGTAATACGCTGTTCAACCAAAGAAAATGAAAGAGGTTATCATAAAACCCATGCCGACGACTAAATAATATTTGGTGATAGGTATTGGCATACCTCGAGAATGTATCGAGCAACCCAAACTTGATCCCCAGCGGAGATCCCCACAGCAGGGCCAACTTGGAATTCCCACTAATTTACACACAAATTTAGTGAAAAGTGAGAATCTTCTTTGCAGAATTTCTTTATTGGTAAAAAAAAGCAAACATACCTGACCCGGCATAACTTCACCATTGATTCCACTTATGTTAATACCAGCATAAAGACAAGCTTTGTAATGAGAGTCAACAATGTCTCGGCCAAATGCCTTGTCGGCTCCCACTCCACAATAGTATGGGCCCTGTAGAGATATAAAACTTGGTTAAATAGTGAAAACAGAACCCCAAGTACCAAAAAGGTCCAGAGAAAATACATACCTGCGGACCAGGATAGCCACCAACGGGCCATCCAAGCGGCCATTTAACATCCTTCTGAAGGAGAGTGTATTCTTGCTCAATGCCATACCTAGTTTCCAGATAAAAGTAAAGCTTGATTCATGAACATTGAGTTCAAGGAAGAAGGAAAGGAAATCTAATAAGAAGAGAAAATATGCATAGGTTAATCAAAAGAGTAAATATTGATCCAAAAGTGGTTGCGCTTTCAGTTTGAATAATCAAAAGAGAAATAACCTTTATTGGATGTTATGATTGTTTAACAGGAAGAGATAGAAGCATGGGTTAACCTTTATTTGGAAATCTAATAAGAGATATAACCTTTATCGGATGTTAAGATTGTTTTTTTTTTTTTTTTTTTTTTTTTTGAATAATTTTGCAAGGGGTCAAATTTGAACCATTGCTAAGGGATCCACTTAAACATGACTTGATGTCACTGTGCCTGAAGGCCCAAGTGCGGATGTTAAGATTGTTTAGTGCCAAATCAGTCGCAGAATTTTAACTTATTGTAGTTGTAGAGGATTTTTAAAGTTGTTTAATATCAATGCTACACTTCACTTTTACGTTAAATTAGTAATAACCATAATAATAATAATTCAAAAGTTGACAAACTCTTGAGTGAGGGGCTTCAGAACCCTTAGAAGGGTTGGAACAGCTTTGTATTTTTTAATAAAATATTTTATTATCGATAATAATAAAAATAAATTTTCAAAGTGATTATTGTCACACAAATAAAAGTTATAGTCATATAAATTATAGTTTTTTTCTTAAAGACTAGTTATGGAGTTTGAAAATATTAGTTTATAAATTGATTTCAATATGTTAAGTAATAATTATTTCATCAATTATCAATTAGCTATTCCTAATAATAGTTAAATTAAACAAAATTATTTTTTATTTTGGTATGTCAAATGATGAGCTCTATGATCAAGAATACTCCTCTCTCTCCCAAACCCCTCTCCACTTATCTTAACATTTGAATTTGAGATTTCCAATATGAAAACTCAAAGTTCTTATCTACTAAAACATCCTTTAAGAAACAAACTTATTATTTTGTAGACAATGCTAAAAAATTTGTGTTATCAAAATATTTTTTTACGTGACAATAATCATACTCAAGTTAAGGGGCAAGGGTTGATTTTCTCAAGTAAATAATTTTTTTTTTGAAGAAAACAATTATTTTTTTAATATTTTATTTTACTTAAGGTAACAGAGAAAGCATTGGACTGGATCCATTTTAAGGTAGGCGGCACCTACTCCAGAGCGTGGAGGACAAGTTAATACCATATATTATGCTAAAAGACTTGTATAGTTTGCATATAGCTTTCATTATTTTATTTACTTATATTTATTATTTTCAACATCATCGGCAGTTGGGATATTAGTTTCACACTACTAAACATAATGCCTTTGTGATGAGGGACAAGAATTAAAATAGCTGGTCCATGCAATTACATTAGTCAAACATCTTAAAGCACTAGATTCCTGTAAGAATCTTCCCTTGCGTGGAAATTTTTGGTGTGTGGGCTCTTCATCGTACAAAAATACAACAAAGTGAGGATCAACTCAAGCCCACACCTCAGATCTCACTGGCACAAAATGGACAAAAAGAAAAGTACAAGAAAGACGTGGAAAAGAAAACCTAACAACAGGTTTGAAAGAAACTACAGAATATGGGAGGCCATTATATTTTAGTCTAAACAATTAATTGCACGCCTAGCTTTGGTTTTTTTAATTTTTCGAACGAGGTGAAATGAGGGTGTATATGGAGAATCAAAAAAAAAAAAAAAAGAGAGAGAGAATTTTATTCATGTTATGTGGAATACCCCTAACATCTATAAATGATTGTTTAACATTTTCTTTAAATACAGAACAGTTGAAGGAGTAGCTTAGTTACGACTTTGAATTGTCTTTTAAGACAAATGGTAAGTTTGGGATTACTATGAAATGTTGCGACTATAAATTGTGATAATAGCAGTTCTGTGTTGTAATTGTATTTGAAATTTATTTTAATGTTTGGTTGTTTATTTCTTAAAAATATTATGAATGAAATATGAAAAATTTTATTAATTATTAATTAAATTTTAAAAAATATGATAAGATATATAATTATTAAAATAGATATTATTTTTTTTAATAATTTAGGTTTTTTATATTTATTATAATTAGTAAAATATTATAAATTATGATATAATTAAATTATATGAAGTTGGGTTTTAATGAATAATTTTATAATTATATTAAATATTATGTGTTCTCCTTAAAATCACAGTTAGAAAGTTTTAAAATGAAATTTCTAATTTTATATATAAAATTACTGTAAATTTGTTGTGGTTTTCTACAACTTTAAAAAAAATAATCTAAAAAATTATTAAATACACATATATCTAAAAATATTATACAGTTACATGAAAAAACTCCCAACCATAATCCTACATGCACCCAAAGTAAGTTCTTTTTATTTTATGTCCAATACAAAGTAACTATTAAAGAATCGATTTTCCACCTTATATCATAAAGAAAAAATTGAGAAAAACTCAACATAATTCAAGAAACCTAGTTCTAATTAACTACCCTATAATATGGTTATCCATTCACTATCTCTAAGATAATGAATATTGAGATAATATTTCATTACAATGTTCTTAAGATCTTATATACATTGGAGGTTTTTCTATCTCGTGCCAGGGCACAAATTAATGGTACAAAACATATCTTTTTAAATTAATCTTACACTATTGAGATAAGTATTTTTATCTTGAATTTTTTTAATTAATTAAAATGAACAATTAAATCAATGCTCAAACGTACCATTTCAATGTACTCCTAGAATTACGAAAGATCGCCTTAAGAATATATTTTTTTTTCATTGGACAATTAGGTTGGCTGGCATTTGCCTTAAGATTACCGAAAACAAGGAATTCCTATGTAGCACTTTTTAATCCTTTGATTTTGCGCTACATTTCAGCTTTTTTTCCTCTTTTTTTTTTTATTAATAAAAAAATAATAATTAAAAATTAATATATATTCAATAAACAAAGAGATTCGAACTTGAATAAACTCCACTTGCTTTCAAAGAGGAGCGCGGCCCAACCAATGGACCGCACGAGGGAGTTCACATTTCAGCTCTTTTTAAATGGACAAAACAATTTCATTTTCTTGTTGAGTAATTGACGGGATGAAGAAAGCCTACCAAAGCCGACTCATGGCGAAACCCACCAAACCTAACGTTTGACAAACAGCAAATTGTTCGTTGAAAATGAGAACACTACGGACCCGCCGAATGGTACATAATTTTATTCTCAACTTGATTTAAATAACAAGTATTAAATAACGTTAAAAAAAAATAACGAGTATTAAATAATTAAAACAGGATAAGTGAGAGAGAACACACAGTTTAGATAATTTGGTTGTTATTTCTACTGTAGTTTATATCTACTCTCATGTGAGCTGTAGGCCACCTAACAGGTTAATGCTATGACTGTAAACAAGTCAGTCAGCCAAACTGAATATCGGGGCATTTGGGGTCGAACTTCAGTCAGGTTAAAAAACACATGCTTAAACTTGAACTTTTTGAAGTTTCAAAAAGTAGAGCTTGAACTTAAATTCAAAATCAAGCTTGAGCAACTCATTCAGAAATTAGCTTGACTAGATTACAGGCTCTAATAAAATATTCATTTCCATCTTATTTAGTTGTCCTGTTGTCCTATTTGTTAAATTGAGGATATCCAAATTTGTTAGTTTCAGTTTTCCATTATTATTATTATAAAGTTTTTTCCTTTTTTTTTTTGAAAAAAGGATCCCTATTAAAGGTCATTTGCTTCATGGTAAAATCAATTATTATAATAAATAAATAAAGTTACTCCTAATTATGAAAGGCAAAAGTAGAACGACTAAGTCAAACAAAAGTAGAATAACTAACTCAAACAATGTATTGATATAATTTATATATATATATATATATTTTTTGAACAAGTAGATAAAGGTGGATTCGAACCCACCATAAGAAAGAAAAATGTGTACTTTCAAAATAATTCGAAGGTCATTTAACTTAAAAAATCAAGTGTGATATAATTTATATTTTTAAATTGAGTAACTACTAAAGATATTATTATCTAGTTCAAAATCAAATTTGAATAATCTAATAATTGGCAAGTAATTCAAAAGCTTCACGATGTCCACTAAAGATATTATTATCTAGTTCAAAATCAAATTTGAATAATCTAATAATTGGCAAGTAATTCAAAAGCTTCACGATGTCCACATTCAAAATTTCCAGCTAGCAATCCAAAAATTAAAATAGTTTGAAAAAACGATAGAGATTCATATAATTAAAATACTTGTTAAAATATCCATCAGAACTAAAAATTTTAGTATATAATTACCAGGGCACCTCGGCGACGACGTCAGGGTGGCTAAAGATCTTAGCCGCGTTAAATCTCTTATTGGTTGGGATGGGTTCGCCGGCCGGAGTGTACGTGTCACACATAACCTTTTGTTATTCATGAAAACACACAACAAAATTAGGCCGTTGACTTTTTTTTAAAAAAAATTCATTAGGATTATCTGTCGTCATTGAAAATTAAAATAAAATTGTTTTGGGCGAACTAGTACAGGACAACCAACATTCCTGATATTGAGGAAAATATTTGCTTTTCTTTTTTCTTTTTTTTTTAAATCACGGGATACAGGGGAAAAAGTAAATTTTGAGCATTAATTACCAAGATGTTGTTTCCCCTTCTGAAAGGATCCTTGAATACCGCCTGCGGACTGATCCAATTAAAAAAAAAAAAATTTCAAAGATTCTTTAGCTACAAGAAATTCTGTTTCTATTCGAATAATAAAAGAGAAAAAAAAAAACAGGAGAATCCGACATCAAGGAAACGACTAATGAGAGAAATACTTACTACAGAATGACTTCACTGTCCTCGCCGGGGGCTTGGCCGGTACTGGAGCCGTCGTAGTTCCATTTCGGCAGCTTTGCAGGGTCGGTAACCAGTCCCGGCAATGTCTATCAAAACAGAGAAATAATTACTTTCTGGAAAGGAAAATCGAAATTCCTAGAAACCAGATCGCAGATTTAACAGAGAGGAATGAATGTACAGAAATACGTACCCTTGCTTTGCTTCTCAAGTCCATGCCCGATCCACCGATCCTGTAACAGAAATCAATAGGAAATTATGACTAAGAACCTAAAATGGGAGAGCAGAGAGGAGAGGGAGAAGAGTACCATATGTATTCGGCTATGATTTTGTCGGTGGAATCAGAGAGATTGAGGTTGAGGAGATCAGTGAGAGCAGACCTGGCCATTGGGCTTTTTTGGAAAAACAAGGAAGGAGAGGTGTGGGGGTAATGTTTGGCTGTGGGTAGTTATATAGGAAAAATGCTTCCACCTACTACCGTCACAACTCACAAGTCACCTACCCATCGAAAGTTCTGAGACAAACATATGGATCTTTTAGACCCGTGCACTGCAGCAGATCTCATGTTAATAATTAATTTATTAATTGATTATTATATTTTTTATTAATTTATATAAAAATTAAAGAGTTAATAAAAATAATAATACAATATTTTTAAAATTTTCTAATTGAGAGTATAATTTTTTTGTAACTAATTAAAATTATTACTTTTTAAAAGTTTTGAATTAAAATTATAAATTATTAACGATTTAAGTAATTTAGTAATAATTTTCTTTCGTTCGTTGAAAATAAGAAGTTCTGATTTTAAGTCACATGAATATAAGTGAAATAGAATAACGAATAAGAGAGAATTGTTTCCGTTTTCCAACCAATATAAAAATAAAATAAAATTATAAGTTATAATTTTATTCGCAACAAAATTAGGTACATTTGATTGGTGACATGAGTAATAGATTTCACTTAATCTTTGATCTGCTTTTATTTTTTAAAATAGTGACGGCTACATTAGTTTGCATTTTTGTTTATTTCTTTTAATAAAATCACAAAAGTCATGTCTTTAATTAGAAAATTTTAAAAGATTATAATCTTAATTAGTTATCAAAGAGAAGTTATATCCTCAATTAAAAAATTAACAAATTTTAGAAAGGTTGTATTTTTATTTTTACCAAATCTTTAAAAACTTATAAAAATAAATTATATTTTTAACATTAATATTACATAAAATAATTTAATTAGATAATTAATAAATTTTATATCAATTTTATTCTTTTATATATACTCCCTTAATATATTTTTAATAAATTTATTTTTATTTTTAAATTTTTT
>BPVZ01000057.1:336583-351559 GCA_020521535.1 Rubroshorea leprosula | reverse complement strand
TAAGAAGGTCCTGATATAAGACAATGGAAGTAATATTTAGGCCTTTTATTTTTTCCCCCTTTTTTTATATATAATAAGACATTTAAATGGGATGATCTAGTTGCATTGATAATTTTGGTTATTGTTTACGTTAGTTGGATGGAGCCTAATCACTTGTTGTATTGGTTATTTGGATTCTTTTTTCCCTTACCAGAGTGATTGACGATTTAGGATAGTAGAGCCTTATATTACTTGAGAAAAGAGTTGCATAGGATATGTACTAAGTAAAGAATTTGGATAGAAAAACAATGGAAAAGTGACAGAATAAGATCATTCCCCATGTCTCATAGCAAGTGGTCATAATATATTACTTTTATAGGGTCCAAGATGCATCATATGCAAGCAATACCTATCTCTCTATTGTTGTTTGTTGCTGTGGCTCATCTATTTTTGTGTACTTGGAGGCAACTGGAAGTTCATAATTCTTAAATTAAACACCTACCAAACTTATTTTTTCCATTATTATTATTAAGATGCATTGCATTTTTTTTCAAACACATTAGTTATTCCTAAAATTTTCTGAATATTGACAATTCCAAAGGTTTAGTTTTCAATAAAACTATTCTGGTAATGTTGATTTTGTGAGATTAATTATTTCTAAGCATTAGTTAATTAGGAACTTTACTAAAATACTTTTATCTAGCCACTGCTAGCCAACTTAGGTTTTTTCAATTCTTTCACTTGCACTTTTTCAAGGTACATTTTTCTTAGAATGATATAGCTGTAAAGTAATCAGACAAATGGCTATCTTAGAGCCTTAATAATGGCATTATTGAATCCATAATCTTTGACCATTTTGCACTAGTTGAAGAAACTATTCTAACTTATTTCAGGTTGTCTTTTTATGGTTTTAGTAGTTTTAAAATTCTTGTTTTAAGATAGAGAAATGTTTGGAATAAAAACAATTAATCTCAAAGGATTTTTCTTGTAAGATTAAAGAAAATGATATATTAGAACAAGTTGTAGACCAAGTTTTTGTTTGCCAAATGTGCTTGACAGAAATTGTTGGCTTTGTAAGGTCATATTTTTTGTTGAAAAAATTGTATATATAAACAGGTGATATTTAATTTTATATGCTTGATAAATTGATTAATGAGATTCATCATAAGGAGGAATGTCCTTCAAATGGGAATCTTATAATTGGGAACTTATTTGGTGAGGAATTACTAGTACCCAGTCATGTTGTAACATAGGTATCTAGTTTTGAAATACCTGGAGTTGTTGTCTTAATTATGATGCTAAGGTTCTGTTTATACTCTTGTAAGGTTATTGTTTAATTTAGAATTGTGCTGATGCTAAGATGCTAAATTTTGGTTGGATGTGGTAATTTTCCATCATAAGGTTATCACTTATTATTGTTTAATCAAAATAACTAAAGTTGTTATTATATATCACTTTTATCAATGACTATTATTACTAATAAATTTTAGTTTATGAAATGATTGAAAATTGTTATTAGATAATGATTTTTGTTACAACTTATGATATTATTGTAACACCTTATATACTTTAACGAATAAATTAAAAATTAGAATCCTTTATTTTAACATTTTAAGGATTAAGTTGATTAGAATTGAAATATGTGAACCTTATGTGAAATTATGAGATAATTAGAGACTATTTAACTAAATTTACCAAATTTAAGACATGTGGCAATTTATGAACCAAGTCATCGGGGGTTTCTCTAGAAGACTTTAGAAAGCCAAACCTTTTTCTTTTGAACTTATCCTCCCAAAACCCATTTTCTTTGCATCTTTCTTTTTTCAGTCGGTCCCCTGCCTATTTCTCCCTTCTTTTTCCAGCCAAGATTAATGTGTAGGATACACTCTCATGTTGAAATCTCTTCAATTTCTACAGTTCTCTTCAACTTGGTGCTTTGCTTTCCAAGTAAGTATAAGTTTTAGTTATGAATTTGGGGCTAGAGTTTTGAGTAGTTTAAATTGATGAGATTTGACCCAAATCCTTTAGTTTATAAGATTTTTGGGCATTAAAATTTCATTAGAAATATTTTTAATTTTTGAGGCTTGTATGGGATAGATAATAAGTCATTTTTCCTTTTTTCATACTTGATTTGGTGTGGATTTTATTGATTAGTACTATTGTTATTGTTTGTATACCTTGTGTGATTAAGTTAGAATTTACATAATCAATTGATCTTTGAAACTGTGCGTAAGCTTGGAGCAATTGCTAGTTTCAATTATTGTTCACATAATTACTATTTATGTGTGTACTGTTCATGTGTACTGTTCACGGATTACTGTTTATGGATTACTGTTCATGCATTAATTACTATTCATGTAGTGTACTTTAATTTTTTCAATATGAAGTTTTATGGAATATGTGAGTTGTGTATGGATATTAGTATGAACCTAAATTGTCCATGTGACTGATTAATGGAAACATTAAATAAAATAATATTCTAATATTATTTTGGACATGTTCTAAACTTATTTGACATGTGTATGTGTTTATGGCTATGGAGTAAGTGAACCTAAACTTTAAGCTTGGGTATTAAGTGGACTCTTTAGGGTATTTAGTAGATCTTTGCACAATAGGGATGGTACTGTGATTAGCTCCAATACTGTAATTAGCTCCCGTACTGTGTTATTAGCACACATCAGTGAACTCCTTAGCATTGTGTGATTTTTGGTTTTATGGATTATGTTTGTCACATCACATTTATGAGTACATGGTTTTACGATATGAATTTGATATAAATGTCATTGGTTGTTCCTTGACATGTTTGACTATTTATGAGTTAATTTGTGCTATTAAATTGTTATTTAAACACTGAGATTTATAATATTATGTAATTCGATTTAGTTGTCTTTTGTGCTTTTAGTGTGTATAGGTCTAAGGGTTTTAAGACCCAAGTTTATAGCTTAAACTTAATACTTAGTTTTTAACTCATAAAATCCCCCTCATTTCAGATCAGTAGACTGGAGTAGTGACAACTCAGCTTGAGAGCTTTCGGTATAAATCTCGTATGTTGACCTCAGTGTTTTTGATGTGAAGGCGGATTAATGTATTACCAAAATGATAATTTTGGTATTATTATTTTAAAAGGTATTTTGAAAAGCAATTGCTTTCATGTATTTTTTTTTGTATAAGTTACTTTTATGTATAAGTTACTTTTATGTATATGACATTAAGATTAATTTAAATGAGCATAGCCTAGCTTATTTTATGACTTTGAGTATTTTGATATTTTTTAAGACATTTTTCATTTATATAGTTTTTCCTTGTAGATGAATGATTTTCTTTCTATAAAACTTTAAATTGTTTTGAAAGTGGGTTTTCCTTAAAGAGAAACATTTTATATTAAAAGAGTTTTTACTTTCATTGTAAATCTTTTTTATGGATAATTCCTACTATTTTCTTTTATTTTGAGGAATACATTTCTCTACTTAGTAAACTAGAAGGTTTATTCCAAAAAAGGGGATGTTATAGTTATTATATCATATATTTAATAACGATAAATACAATTAGAATATATTAGTTTTAAGCACAAATAAAGTTGTTGTAGATGCATTAGTTTGCATCAATTTATGTGATTTTTCAATAATATTTATTTCAATAATATATTTAGTAACAATAAATATTATTATAAAATATTCATTTTACATACAATAAGGTTGTTATGATATAAAATTTTTTAATACAACATACAATATTATTAAATACTATATTCAACACTAATAAATATTAATGTTAAATAATAATATTTAAACCACTATTTTGTTGTTGTCATTGGTTTTACCTACACTTGATAAGTGTAGACATTTTTATTTACCTATAATTTTCTAAATGTAGATATAGGTTCCTTACGATTTTTACTTCTGAATTTAAAAACTATAACAATATTATTGTAAACGTAACTTTTACCTTTAGTTATATAATACATTAACTACATTATTTAATATGTAATTATAGTATTTAGGAGGATTACAGTTATATTTTTTTAGGGTTTTAGTTATAGTTTTTGTGTAAGTAAATAACAAATTAAATGTAATGTTGCTGATAAAATGTTTTTACCAATTAAGCTAATTCAAATTTAATGATATATAATGCATAATTATATATTTATCATACATTTCTTATATTAATTAATTAATAATCAATTGGATTGAGTTTAATCAATTATATTAATCAAATTGATAATTAGAGGTCAAAATGGTTAAATATTTGATTTAGTTTAAGAATATTAGCTAAAACAAACCCAATGCCATAGCATTTAAATTTTTCCTTTGCTACATTGTCTCGCTCTTCCTTTACCATCAAACATCAAAACTATAACAAATGAAAAAGATCCTAAATAAAAAGGACTAAAATGGTACTTGTTCTTTTCAGCCTCGACTAAAGCTAAGTCCTTGTTACCTCATTTGAAACAATTAATAAAAGCCATCAAACTGTTTGACATCTACTAATCATGATCTGTTATAGGCAAAAATCTTCTAAAACTCTCAAAAACAAATCAACTACGATTGAGAGTCACCTTATGCCACTAACCACTTCTTAAGGTAGCTTTAAACCTTGCACCATAACTATGCACAACCTTGCATTCCTCTTTCAACATACAAATCTTAATAAGTCAATTATCCTCCACGTGGTGTACTTGTCAACAAACATAATGAAAATCCAGTATTCTCATATTTCATGCAACATTGTAATAGCACCTTATAAAATCAATTGCACCATATCCATCATTTACAATGGACGTCAATTGCCCACCACCACTCTAACCCTTACACCAGGACCATTAATTTTCTTCTTGTTTCCCCAAAAATCCTCTGGTGGTCTCGCACATGTGAAATCTGGATATGAGTGTGCCACTTACTTTGCTGAAAGTAAAAAAGGATGACTTTCCCAACGACCCTCTCCTTTTCACGGTTGACCTCTTTGCAGATGGTGGGAAGAACGTTGGATTAAAATTGAAATATACGCCTACAGACGATTTGCAAGAATGAAGGATATCTTCTTGCAGAATGGATTACGAAATCTTCTTTGGACAACTCCAAGGACTTAAATACTACTGTGACTTAAAATTAACAAATCCTAATTGAACTAAATAACTTGCAATTTAAAATAAATTTACGAGAATAAAATGTGCATACATTAAATTAAACATGTTGACCGTTAAATTAAAATGCTATCTACTAGCAGATCTGGAAATTAAAATGCTGCATAATTAAAGATTTTGCCCTAATTAACATTAAAATTAATGTGAACAGTGATTAAACTATGATGCTTGAGGTTGAAAAGAGGTATGAGCACTACATAAGTAATCATTAAATAAAATGCTACTTATCATAAACATTAAATTAATTGCAAATGGAAAGAGAACAATACCTTGTATAAACTTAAAAGCTTGAAGTTCATTGCATAAAAAGAAATTGTTGAACTGAATACATGAATTAATTTGCCTATTGGAATGATGAAAAACAACCTAATTCTAATGGAATCTGTGCTGAAATTCGAAATCTGGAAGCAGATTGCAGAGAAAATAAAGTTTGAAAATTTGCAGATGTTTAAGTAAGGTTGGCCGTCTGTTCTCCTTTCCAAAATTTCCTTTTTGTTCTCCTTGTGCCAGTAGTAACTTTCACTTTCTGCAGTTACTCAATCATGGTTGGTTTCTTGAGATAATGGGACAACTCACCAATTGACTTGGTCTTATCTCTTTACAGATTTTTGTCATCTGTTTTTTTATTAGATAAAACCCTTCTTTATAAGATAAAACCCCTCTTTAACTACAATCCTCTCCTACATTTTAGCTTAACAACTCCCTATTTACTTCCACAAGTTAATTACACAGTAAAACCTCAAGTTTATCTCTCATTTTTTGCCAAAATGACAGTTGATCTGTCATGGGACCTAGAATTACGAATCTGACCTGACTTAATCTCCTCCATCCACTAAAAAAATATTTTACATGTGGCTTTATCTTAAAATTTTACAATTTATGGTGCAAACAGTTATCTTAAGGAATATTTATATTAAGAATAACTTATAAATTTACCTATTAATATGCCTATAATATCAATCATAAGCCTAATCTTTAAATCCAAGAATTGGATCCAAGAGGGATATTTTGAGAAATCTAATTCACTATCAATTACCTTCCCTTATATTCAACTAAGACAATCAAACTTTTATCATTGAATACCTATGAAACTTCCACCAATATTCAATTGAGCTCTCGTTCATCGACAAACATAAAAATGAAAATATTATCCTAAGCAAGCACACCTATAGCCTTTCAAATTTGCCATAGCCATTTTATATATGTTAATAATGGGAAAAGTACTTACAATTAGATTTTTAAAAAATTGAGAGAAAAAATACCTTATAATTATGTCATTTTAATCATTTTTTATTGAAAAATATTAAAATAATATATTTTTAATGTAAGAATGACATTGTTTTAAGTTATTTTTAGGATTACTATAAAGTGTTGTGCCATGACTTTCTTAATATTTTATTATGAGAAAAATTATGTTATTGTTTAATAATTGTTTTGAAAAGAATTTTATATATTAATTTGACCACTAAATTTTACAAAATAATACTTAAAATTAATTTAATTATAATAAATTAACACTTTTATAAAGTGTTGTAAGAAAAAATGTTATGGAAAAGCAACTCCAAATGTTGCCTAAATTATACAAAATATCAATTAAAATTAATTTAATCATAATAAATTTTGTGTGAAAATGCATTATGAGAAAGCAACTTTAAATACAACTTTAATATTTTTCTATAATATTTTATTAAAATGACTAAATTTTTTATCCTCCTAATTTTTAGAATTTTCATTGATAAACACTAATCTCTTTAATAGCCTTAATTAGAAAAATGCTTATCTACTAAATCTTTAATAAGTTATTAGAGAAAAACACCAAAAACTATGATGTTTCAATAATTTTTCATTGAAAATAACTTATTTTTAAAGCAAAATTGAGACTGTTTGTAGTGATTTATGAAATTTTGTGATATTTTTCCCTTTTAGTTTGTTAGGAATTTTGCTGATAAATACTAATATTAATTTTAATTAATATTATTATTAATTTTATATATATCTCGTGGACGGTTAGGCTTCTCGAATTCAAGCACAAAAGAAAAGACTCAAATCGCTGTTGAACTTGGAATCGGCGGGCTAAGCTCAGCCCAAAGTAATCTTCTTTGGGCCGTTATCAAAGGCTAAAACAAAAATAAAAAATGCGAAGGAGATGCTTGCTGCCACAACAAATGGGCCCCACAATGAAAACAGGCCGACAGGCTTGCAGCTAAGTGAAAATCCTAGCCCTACATTCAGCAACCTTCCATAATCGGACGGACGGTCAGGATACAACGGAATTCAGACACAGCCGCATCGCACACATATTCTAAAACCCTAACCTCTCGACTTCCACCGCGCTCTATAAAGCCCAACATAATCTCAGTACGCCCCCAAAACCCTTCCGCTCAAAAATATCTTCACTGCTAGGGTTTTGCAGTTCTTCCCTCACAATCCGAGTCCCTTGCTTTTTCTGTAGTATCTATATCTATCGCCTGCCATGGGAAAATCAAGCAAGAAGTCGACCCCCAAAGTACTTTTTTCTTCGACCCCTTAGCTAATCGATTTTCATTTCAGTTTCTGTTTTTTTGGCTGATCGTTTTCTTTTCTTTTGATTTTTAGGTCGAAGCAGCTCCTGCTCTTGTCCAACCTACGTCCGCGAAGAAGAAAGGTTTTTTTGTTCTCATTTTCTCGATTCTGTTTGTTCTCTTTGGTTTTTGTTTTTGCTTCAAGTTAACTCCTTTCTGGTTATTGTTTCTTTGATTATGTTATCGTTTTCTGTCTTTTTTTTGGTTGAACGATTCTTTGTTTGAGAGGCTGATTGTAGTTTGTAATTTCCTAATTACGTATCTAGTTCTTTCTTAATTTTTATTATTATTATTTTTTTGGTATAATGGGTTGTGTTTATATTAGCTGTTTTTTTAATTGTTGGGCTTTCTGGTATTGTAGGTAAGAGTAAGAGAGAAGCTGAAAATACTCCTGAAAAGCAAGCAGTCGTGAAGAAGCAGAAGAAAAATGATGGAGTGGCACAGGCTATTCAAAAGGAGAAGGTGGAAGCAAAGACCCAGAAGAAGAAGATAGAGGAAACCAGCAGTTCAGAAGACTCTTCTGATTCCGAGGATGAAAAGGCAAACATTCCAACTATGTTAATTTTATACAGTAACTTTAAAGTTTCAGGTATAGACGTTTGCATTTGATTTTGCTAATTATTATTATATTTCTGTCCAGGAATCTGCTGCCCAGAAGAAACAGGCGGCCAAAAATGGGCCCCTTTCACTGCCTGCTAAGAAAGGGAAACAAGATAGCAGTTCTTCAGACTCTAGTAGTGAGGATTCATCTTCCGATGAAGTGAGCAGTTGACTTCTCTTTTTTTATAAAATTAGTAATAGATGTGTATTGATGTTCATGTATTGTTCAACTGTTCTGCAGGAAGCTGCTCCCAAGAAGCAGGAACCAGTTACTGCCAAAAATGGCTCTATGGGGGCACCTACTAAGAAAGGGAAGCAAGCTAGCAGTTCTGGAAGTGATGATTCATCAGAATCTGAAAGTGATGATTCATCCTCAGATGAGGTGAGGCAAAAACCTAGTGCTTATAGTATCAGCATGATATGTGAATATATCTCCATATCTTCTCATGTTTGGTGTTTTTAGGAACCCACTGCAAAGAAACCTGCTAAGAATGGCTCTGCCGGAGCACCTGCTAAAAAAGAGAAACCTGCCAGCAGTTCAGATTCTTCTTCTGATGATTCTGATTCCGAAGAGGTGATAATTCAAAAAGTACTCATGTGATGGACCTCATTAGTTCCCATGCACTTGATGTTATATATTTTTATTGTTTTATTTTGATCTTCTAGGGGCCTGATGTCAAATCAAAACAAATTGCTGTGAAAAATGGTTCCAGTGGTGCCTCAGTGAAGAAAGGCAAGCCTTCTAGCAGCTCAGAGTCAGATAGCAGTTCAGAAGAGGATAGCAGCTCAGATGAAGAAGAAGTGCGTGCTGGGTTTATTCAATCTGCATTCTTATCTTTATCAATGGTTTGGTTAATCAAGTCTTTTGCACATGCAGAACAAGTCTAAGCCTGCCACCCAATTGCCAAAAGGAGCTTCTACTATTGTCAAAAAGAAGCAAGTGAGTGCATCTTTCTTGTTTTCCTAGTTTTTTGACAAGATGTTCACAGTTTTAAGTTGACCTAACTGAAAAATAGTTAACAGTGCTTTTCATTATTATTGTTCTGTGTTTCTTGTTGAATGGTAAATCTAGTTCTGCATTTAAATGTATCTCAGAAAAATCACCAAATTTATCCGAACGAGTACTAACATCTTATCCTAATGTGCAGGAAGAATCAAGTTCAGATGAAAGTTCTTCAGAGTCAGATGAGGATGTGAGTATTTTTGTTGTTACAGTTTTCTAAGTTTTAGCATTCCTTAGTGATTTTGAAGGATAAATTCTTACAATATAGTAATACAATATGTTAACCCATTCATGTGCTTGCTCATGCAAAAGAGTAACCATATTATTGGAATTCATGTACATGCAATGGTACAACTTGACTGATCAAATAATTTCCTATTGTATGCATTGTCTTACAAAGAGTTTCCATGGTTCTGTGGGATTGTTCATCTTCTGATTTGTACTTCATATTGCATTAGAATGTTGAGAAATCAAGTGCTCCAGCCCATAAGAAAGATGTAGATTCTCGTACCAGCTCCTCTGATGAGAGTGAGTCTGAAGAAGAGGAGGTGTGCTTTCTTTGGCAAAATTTTCTTTCCTTTGAACCTCTTGACTGCTTGCTTGTTTTGCTAATATGATGGTGAATTTGTCATTCTGCAGGCTCCAACCAAGACTCCTGTTGCTGCAAAACGGCCAGCTCCTACTGTTGGCAGTAAACAGTCCAAACAGGTTACTCTTTCTTACTTATTTGTTTCTGTAATTCCCTCAGCTGTTTGTGAGAGTTTTGTAGGAACCTCATCATTTGTGTAATAATGACCTCCTCATTTGTTATTGTTTGCTTCTTTCACCTGAATAATAAGGACCTCATAATTTGTTTCATTTGCCCCTTATAAAACAAATGAATGACCTACGGAACCAGAATATTTTTATTGGCTAGTATTATGGTATTATTCTCAAGTCCAATGCCTTTGTTTCCCCAACAGTGTTGTGACTGCTTGTCATTCTATTTCTTTTGGTTAGATTGTGGCAATGGTCTTAATGTATCTAACTATAGGATTTTCTCATGTTTATTTTGAATTTCTTTGGCTCATCAAATTTTTTTGATGGATTGACTTACCAATATCATTGTTGAAAACAACAGGAGAGTGATGAAAGTGAGGATGATAGCTCTGAGGAAAGTGATGATAGTGATGACGAACCGGCAACGAAAAAGGTCAATTTTCAAGACCATCTTTTTATTTTTGATATGCTACTTCTACCATTTTCTTGTTTTAATTTCTCTTTATTAACCTGTTCAATTTCACTTCCGGCAGTCAAAGGTCATGGCAAATGCTGGGAAAACTGTTGCTAAGGCAGTTGAAGATGATAGCATTAGTGGAGAGGAAGAATCATCTGATGATGATGAGGAAAGTGATGATGAAGAAGCTTCCAAGCCTAAGAAAAATGTAAGGAATTCTGAAAGTGTTTGGATTGTTGTTTGATTTTTGGTTCTCATGGTACTGCTATTTGGTTTATTTGATTATTTACTCTTGTAAATAAAAGTTTTTGGTTTATATATGATGAAATCCTTGCTCGGTTTTAAGTTAATCTACTGGACACAGGACACTGATGTGGAGATGGTAGATGATGCGACACCAAAGAACAAGCAGCTGGATTCAAAGTCTGGAAAGAAAACTGTAATTACACTTTGACTTTCTCTGGTTTCCCACAATTTTTGCTTCATCACTGTATCAGCTTCCCCCATGTTATGTCTATTTTTCTCCTTACCTGATAGGAATCTCATACTAATTTTTTGTGCAGCTGCAGACACCTGTTACTCCTCCAAGTCAAAGCACAGGATCAAAAACACTATTTGTTGGTAACCTGCCTTTTCAAGTCGAACGGTCTGATGTGTATGTGGATTCCTTGCCTCTTTTAAATGCGAAATATTTTATTTATTTATTTTACCTCTAATGTATTCATTTTTCAGGGAGGAGTTTTTCAAAGGTGTTGGTGAGATTGTTGATATTCGTTTTAGTACTGATGCTGAAGGAAATTTTAAGGGCTTTGGGCATGTTGAGTTTGCCACTGAAGAAGCTGCACAAATGGTAGGCTCATTTTTCTTCTTGTTGGATCTTGTGATTTGTTTATACATATTTCAACTGCTTTATTCCTGAGTTGTGACTGTACTTTGTGCAAATTGTCAGTCAGTGTGTGGTATCTGGTATTAGATGGCTGTGGATACCCTTAGGCAAGCATTTGCTTTCATGTGCATGCCATTTAATGTGTATTGAAGTATAGAGTTGCCAATTGGTTCCAAGAATCAAGTGCTTTTTTAAAATAACAGTCTCTTATGCTTCTATTTTTTGTCATTAAATTCGTGCTTCAAATTGTAGGCTTTTAAGGAATTGAGTGGTCAATATTTGATGAATCGCCCTCTGAGACTTGATTTTGCTCGTGAAAGGGGTGCATATACTCCATTTAGTGGGTAAATATTTTTGCCATTACTAGTCTTTTGGCTGCATTGTTAAATATAAAATAGGTGATTTATTCTGCTTCATTTTATATTGCCAATCTTTTAGCAAAGAGAGCAATTCGTTCCAGAGGGGAGGTAAAGGTCAGTCACATACAGTGTTTGTCAGAGGGTTTGATGCATCTCTTGGAGAGGAGGAGGTATCTTTTTTGCTACTCTAGTTGTTTAGACCTCTTATCTCTTCCTGGGTAAATCATTATGTTTACTGACTTTGTGTACTATATTTGAATGATATAAGGCTAGAAGTGCCTTGGAAGAGCATTTTGGTTCTTGTGGAGAGATTACAAGGGTTGCAATTCCAGTTGATCGTGACACTGGTGCCATTAAAGGGTCTGTGTTGTATTTATGATAACGGCTTGTAACTTTTGCTGTTGTTTTACTAAAATTGGATATAATCGTGTGCAAATTTGAATTCCTGTATCATGCTCCACTTTTCCCATCTGTTTCATCTAAGTTTCAAGATTGAAGATAAATTGATTACATTGGCCCTACTAGCACATTTTGATTTGTTCTCCATGTTATTGAAACTGATTGCAGGTATGCTTATTTAGATTTCAAAGATGGTGATAGTTTCTCCAGTGCTCTAGAGCTTAACAATACAGAACTTAAAAATAATTACTTGACTGTGGAAGAGGCAAAACCAAGAGGTGATTTCCGTGACAGTGCGGGTGGTGGCCGAGGTGGCCGAAGTGGTGGAAGAAGTGCAGGTGGACGAGGTGGTGGGGGAAGGTTTGGTGGGAGAGATGGTGGTCGTGGTGGTAGACGTGGTGGTGGCCGAGGTGGTGGTAGGGGACGCGGAACACCAAGGCCAAACTTTGCAGCCGCTGGAACAGGTATTTGATTGTGTCATTTATTGTTCTTATCTAAATTAGTTCTGTTACTAATGTGAACATGAATTTTTCATGCAAAAAAGTGACTAGGCTGGTATCTGTTTTGCATTTTCCAATGTCTGTTTGCCCTGTTGCAGGAAAGAAAACAACCTTCGGTGATGAGGATTAAACCAAGCTTGGAGTTTGTTGGTTCTCACACAATTTGTCCTCAATCCTATCTCAACTTAGCTAAAGCTATTAATTTTGGTAGATTGCTTGTTTTTCATGTTTGTTTTCGCCACAGTTAACTTATTTTTTTGGGTTGAATCTTTGTTATCTTGTTTGAATGCTGACATTCTAAGACTTGATTCGCGCATTATATGTTTCAGTGATAATTGCTGTTTGGCAATTATCTCAATTATTTTGATTTTTAAGAGCCTCCTTTTATCTTTTGATGTTTACAATCACAACAAAGAAAATAAGGAAAATTTGGACAAGAACCTGCATGTACGGACTCGAATGTAAAATTGAAATGCCTTTTTGGTTTGAAGGTAGTGGATGAGAGGCTTCTACTTTAATGGAATGAAGTAACACTTCCCTTCTTTTCCTTCTTCAAATCAAACGAACTCTTTAAATCTCAGGGGTCCGAATTCCCTGGCCTGGTATTAGACTCCACGAATCAATTGAAATTTGAAGTTGTTTCTTCAAGTTCATATTTTAAAAGTGTTCTTGGTTACCTAACAGATTATTGCAAAATCTGTAATATATACTCCTGTAAATATTAGTCCTTCTGATTAGTGAAAGAGGCACATGAGTTTTGGCTTTGATAAGAAATGGTGCAAATTTGTCTCAACAAATTTGAGTATTTTTGGGTGGCAGTTGTTTTCAAATATACTTGCAACCAAGGATAATCATTATACTAATAAAAGTTTAAGCTTGAGAAAATTGTTATCTACTAATTTAAAAATATTGATTTGGGTCTAAATTAGATTCAAACTTTCACCACATTAAGCAACTAACTTTCAATGTACAAAAAAAGAAAGAATAACCTGTGTAAGAGAGGGGTGGGTTTGCGGGGTGAGCAAGTGTACTGTGGGCTACGCAATGGGATTCTAGAGGACAAGAATCACCTATTTTGTGGGTGTGGGGAGGCACGGAAGATTAGGATGAAGGTTATGGCGTAATGGGGGTTTGGAGGGTGCTTTGCTGGACAGGCTGAGTATTTCTTGCATGGCTGTGAAAGTAGAAAAAAGAATAGAGGAATTACTTTTGGTTGTACTAGCTTAGTTCCTATGTTTTTGGAGCAAAGTCGAAGTTTTTAAAGATGAAGCTGATTTTGGAAAACATTTTGTTGGAGTTGATATCGGCAAAATCCATTTCAAGGATCAAGAACAAAGACAATGGTTGTGGCTTCACATTTCAAAAAATGGATATCTCATTTGACGGATTGTGTAATGGCTATTATACAACACAAAGGGAACATGAAGATTTAATGCCAACAAAAGAATGGGCTTGGCTAAGTGCTAGAACCTGAAAGTGAGGATTTATTTAACAAATGATACTGTAGTGGTTTTTTTAAGTACTTTACATTGGTTATCAGACTAGCATTGAGACTTTAATTATATCTATGAAACTATGATGTATTTAGATTTTTTTTTTTGATAAAAATAATTATAGATTTCTTGATAAATAATATAGTACATCAATTGCAAAAAAATTTAGAGATTACACCATACACCATAATTTTTATATAGATCCTACAAATAGCTTTGAAACTATATTTATAACATATGGTACGATCCACATGAGTGAAGAATTTTTGCTAGTAACACTACATTAGTGCATTATGCTATGGCCATAAATATACTAAGTGTATGTTTTTCTAAATAATAAGTTTTTTCAAAAGAAGCTGATGTTATATTTATCTAATGCTTTTTCTTTTATTATTGAAAGTTATATAAGTGAATGTGTTTGAGTCCATTTGCATGCATTGACAATACTTTATAGCATGTTTAGTTTAGTTTGAGGGGAAGGGAAGGGAAACATTGCTGTTTGGTTAAAAAAATTGGAGGGGAGGAGAGGAGAGAAAAGTCATTTATATATTTTTTGTTTTAATTTTTTTACTTAATAAATGAGAGGAGTGATTAATTCATTCATTTTTTTCAAATCAAACAAACTATAAAAGAGGTTTATCTAGAGATATGATTATAACATTGATGAATGTCTTTATATGCATACATATTGAGACTAATTTCTTCTCAGATAATGTTAATAGCTTAAGTTAAACTGCATTTTGGCATTAAATAAATTCTTTTAGTAGAAATTTTTTAAGGACCATTATGAACAAATAAAATTCTTCAAAGACCATGAAGAACAAATCGGAAAAATTTAAG
>BPVZ01000057.1:304753-336483 GCA_020521535.1 Rubroshorea leprosula | reverse complement strand
TAAATCCCTAAAAAGTGACGAATACTGCTTAAATTTATTTTAATCCTAAATAAACCATAAATCTTAATTAAATATCACTTCTAACACAAATCCATGACCCGTATGCTAAATATCAGTAAAAGTTAAACAAGATTTTGTTAGAATAAAAGGAAAAATACCTATCAATGGCACCAGGAACAGCGTCAGAATCGTCTGTGCTTTGTGGTCCCTTTCGAATGTTCTATTCTATTCCTTCAATGGAGATTCGTTCTGTTGGTGGGTGGAGTAAAGTTGTTTTCTTCTGTGGTCCTTTTCTGGGTTGTGGGGTTAATAGAAGCTTTTCTTTGTTCTCGATCGCAATGCTTGGAGTCGGACGATTTCCTGGCATTCATCTGTCTTTTTCTTTTTTTTTTTCAAACCAGTCAGCGGTGGGGCCCACAAAGACTTCCCGCTCATGGGGTCCAAGTTGGCATGCCAAGTTGTCAAAAAAGTCTGAGGTGGCGCTGACATGTGCATACTTGACAGAGGCCAACGATGCACGTGCTACACGTGACGATCCGGCGTTAAATTTTGCCTCATTTCCTCAAACTCGAAAATATGGAAGGTAAAAATCTATGTATTGTAACATGGAGGGTAAAAACCCTCAAAATCGAAAAATTAAGGGGCAAACGGTTACCTTTTGCCTGACTTTATCGCCTAAAAGTTGAATATCTCCCGGACTAGTGCGTTTTGCTTCCTCCTCTTTTTTTTTTTTTTTTGATTGGCAAAAGTGGGTTTTGCTTCTTTCATATAATCAAACCGACTTTCTTTTCTCCCGTTCCTGCTGCGGCCTAAATTCCTGCGGCTTAAACTCTTTACTTTTTGCCAAAATTTTCCTTGATCGATTGAATCCTCGAGGATGGTCGTACAAACCTCTGGCAAATTCTCTCCGGTCAATGAATGACTGAACCGATCTTCATGGTCTAATCCCGTCGCCGGCGAAAAAAGAGGATAATATGGAGCCGGGACGTGCATCCTTATTTCTTGAAGACTTCGGGCAGAAAGTGGACCTTACTCGGCGGATCCGGGAGGTGCTATTGAATTATCCGGAGGGGACGACGGTGCTGAAGGAGCTCATTCAGAACGCCGATGATGCTGGCGCTACGCGTGTGCGGTTCTGCTTGGACCGCCGGGTTCACGGCACGGGATCTTTGCTGTCGGAATCTTTGGCGCAGTGGCAGGGCCCAGCTCTACTCGCGTTTAACGACGCTGTTTTCACGGAGGAGGATTTTGTTAGTATTTCCAGGATTGGTGGGAGTGGAAAGCATGGCCAGACCTGGAAAACGGGCCGATTCGGGTATTTGTTGTTGTTTTGTTATGCAAAGGTCTATTTGTGTCGTCATCAACTTAATTTTTGCATAATATGCTACTGTATATATATATATATTTATGGAATTTGAGGTTATGGAGCTTTGTGATAGGCACTTGTGATCGCTTACCAAACCCTGCTGTCAGTTTGTGGAGAAATTTTTATCCTTGGAAATCCTTATTCTGTTGCAGACTAACTTGGATTTCCTTTAGTGAAACCAGTTATCTATATTGTTTGTCAATATAGTATTTCATGATTGCCACAAATCCGTAGTTTGAACATGTTTAACATGGTTTTGTTACAAATGTCAATTCTGTCATCATGTTTTAGTGTTCTTTATCCGTTTTGTTTTCTTCTTCTTCTTCTTCTTCTTCTTCTTTTTCGTCTTTTTCTTCTTTTTTGGTTTACACTCTTTATGGGATTAATTGGTCCTTTTACTTTCCAGGGTTGGATTCAATTCCGTGTACCACTTAACAGATTTGCCTTCATTTGTGAGTGACAAATTTGTCGTATTATTTGATCCTCAAGGCGTTTACCTTCCAAATATATCCACAGCTAATCCTGGAAAGAGAATCGAGTTTGTTAGTTCTTCAGCCATCTCAATATACAAAGACCAATTTTTTCCATATTGTGCTTTTGGTTGTGACATGCAAAGTTCTTTTGCTGGAACTTTATTCCGTTTTCCATTGAGGAATGCAGATCAGGCAGCCCAAAGTAAGCTCTCTAGGCAAGCATATACAGAAGATGATGTTAATTCAATGTTCGTTCAGCTTTTTGAGGAAGGAGTTTTTTCGCTACTTTTTCTAAAAAGTGTATTATCTATTGAAATGTATGCATGGAATTCTGGGGAAGCTGAGCCAAGGAAGCTATATTCATGTTCAGTTCACTCTGCAAATGATGACGTTGTTTGGCATCGTCATGCTCTCCTGAGATTGTCGAAGTCAATTATTTCTACAGAAAGTGAGATGGATGCATATTTAGTCAATTTTATGAGTGAAGATATGACTGGAAATGAATCTAGGGAGAGATTTGATACATTTTACATAGTACAGATGATGGCTTCGGCGTCTAGCAGGATTGGTTCTTTTGCTGCTACTGCATCCAAAGAATATGATATGCACCTTCTACCATGGGCATCGATTGCAGCATGTGTGTCAGATGATTCATCAGATGTAATGTGCAATACTTCCCATGTTCTTTATCTTTTTGTGCAGCTATGCTCTGTGTTTGCTCCCTGTGTTTCTCTTGCAGAAATACTTTTGGTCCGCCTTTTAAAGTAATTTTGACGCTGAATCTTAGCTTTCTTTTCAAGTTTGAATTATGTGCTTGGTTTGTTTAGACACGTTGTACATTTCAGATTAGGTGTCTCTGAGTTTCATATTGTTAGTTAGAGGTGCATGGCAATTATGAATGTTTTTTGTGATGCAGATGTGTATTGTCTAATAGAAATTCTAGCCAATCTTAGTTTCCATACTTCTAAATAAAGTCTGTTTGTGTTCTAGACATTGGTGGGTTAGCTAAAAGGATTTTAGAAGGTTTAAAGGAAAAATGACATGAAATGCATCTTTCTTCAATTAAGTCATCTTGGGGGAGGTTCTAGCATGAGCACTTTGGGGAAGCTTGTTTGAAACCTGTATTAGTTTTGTTTCTTGTAATAATAGTAGAATATGAAAAACCTCTCTTTGACCTGATACCAATTTCTTGATTCTATACACAAGAAGTTAGTGATATTGAAAATGGATAGGATAGCTCTAATTGCTAAATTCATGCATGAAAGAGGTGGAATAGACAACCTGTTTAATTTACGTTTGCAGGGCTTTTTACACTTCTCTTTTTATTTGTTACCGTAGAATCTCATATTGTAAAATATTATAGAAATCAATGGTCTAGGGAAGTAATTTTCTTTTTCTGAATTTATCTCTGACAAACTGCATCAAAACTCTATACTCAATAATGGCATCCATATAAAAATTGAATGTTAAATAATGAGCTGCTGATATTCTTTATCCAGTAAAATTGTGTATGGGTTATAATCCATTGATCTGGTAACTCTTCTGCTTGTAAAACACTGATTTAAAATTGTGCATGCATGTTAAATAAAGATATTTTCTGTGAGCTTTTAGTTTTAGGTAGACCAGTCATCAGGTTGGATAATATGCTTCTTTTATTTTAATTTTGCCATTATGTATAAGTATGTAACTGGAAATGTCAATATAAACCTTTAACAGCGTATGTTTGTTTCTGTTTATGCATTTATACTAAAGCAGTTCCGTTTGTGTCAGTATATGATGTAATGTCTCATATTAATTTAGATAGGTTAATGTATAAAACTTTCGAGAAAAATAAGAGAAATGCTTCTTTGGTTGAACTGATTTGAATTTCATCCCCAGGCTTCTTTGTTATTAAACTGTAATCTTACATTGCTGTGATGCATTTTAAACAGAATGGTGTGCTGAAGGTTGGCCGAGCATTTTGTTCTCTTCCACTGCCTGTAAGAACTGGCTTGACAGTGCAGGTTAATGGTTACTTTGAAGTTTCCTCAAACCGTCGTGGCATCTGGTATGGGGCTGATATGGACAGAAGTGGAAAAATTCGATCCGTCTGGAATAGGCTTCTTTTAGAAGATATTCTGTGTCCCACATTTACACAGTTACTGCTTGGTGTGCAGGAATTGATGGGGCCAACAAATTCTTACTATTCTTTATGGCCCAATGGTTCTTTTGAAGAGCCATGGAACATTTTTGTAGAGAATGTGTACAGAAACATTAGTAATTTTTGTGTGCTATATTCGGATCTTGAAGAAGGAAAATGGGTTTCACCAGTTGAAGCATTTTTTCATGATGAGGAGTTTAGGAAAAGTAAGGAACTTGGTGAGGCTCTGCTTCTGCTTGGAATGCCTATTGTGCATTTGCCAAATTACCTAATTGATATGTTTCTGAAATATGCTTCGAGTCTTCAGCAGAAAGTGGTAACTCCTGATGCAGTGCGTCATTTTCTTAAGTCGTGTAAAACTCTTATGAGCTTGAGCAAATCTTCTAAACTTGTGTTGTTAGAATATTGTCTTGAGGATTTGGTTGATGATGATGTTGGTATGTTTGCTGGTAACCTGCCACTGCTTCCATTGGCAAATGGTGATTTTGGGATATTTTCTGAAGCCACAAAAGGAGTTTCTTATTTTGTCTGCAATGAGTTAGAATACATGTTGCTTCAAGAAATTTATGATAGAATTATTGACCAAAACATTCCTCTCAACATACAAAGCAGACTCACTGCTATTGCAAAGTCATCAAAGGCAAATCTTGCTGTTTTCAATATTCACCATTTTCTGAAATTGTTCAATAGATTTGTGCCTGCTGACTGGAAACTTAAAACTGAAGTTCTGTGGCAAATGGAATCTTGTTCTCGTCCAACTAAATCATGGTTTATGCTGTTTTGGCAATATCTACGGAATCAATGTGAAAGGTTATCATTGTTTGGTGACTGGCCTATCTTGCCATCAATATCTGGCTATTTATACCGACCTTCTAGACAGTCAAAACTTATCAATGCAGATAAACTTTCTGCTAAAATGCAAGACATTCTTATGAGGATTGGATGCAAGATACTTGATCCCAATTATGGAGTTGAACATGCAGATTTGTCTAATTATGTATCTGATGCTAATTTTTCAGGTGTTTTAGAATCTGTGTTTGATATTTTATCATCAAATAGCAGCATTATGGAAACATTTTATCATAATTTGACACCTGAGGATAGAGATGAGCTGCGCAGGTTTCTTCTAGACCCAAAGTGGTATATGGGAGACTCCATTGATGGGTCTAATATAAAAAATTGCAAGAGATTGCCCATTTACAAAGTTTACAGTGGAGAATCAGTTCAAGATTCTTGTTTCTCTGATTTAGAAAATCCTCAAAAGTACTTACCCCCATTAGCTATCCCCAGTTATCTTCTAGGAGGTGAATTTATTGTCAGCACCTCAAAGAGTGAAGAAGAGATTTTGTTGAGGTATTATGAGATTGAGAGAATGGGGAAGGCCAGATTTTACAGGCAGCAGGTGTTAAATAGAATTGAGGAATTGCATCCTGAGGTTCGAGAGAGTGTGATGCTTTCTATTTTGCAAAACCTGCCACAATTGTCTTTTGAGGACACATCTCTAAGAGAATATTTGAAGAAAGTTGAATTTGTACCAACCCCTAGTGGTGCTGTGAAATCTCCTGAAGTGCTATATGATCCTCGTAATGAAGAATTGTATGCTTTGCTGGATGACTCCCATAGTTTCCCTTCTGGTTCTTTCCAAGATCCTGCTGTTTTGGACATGCTACTTGGAGTGGGACTAAGGACATCTGTAACTCCTGAGACAGTCATTGAGAGTGCTAGACAGGTAGAAAAACTAATGCATGAAGATCAAGAAAAGGCACATTCAAGAGGTAAAATACTTCTTTCTTACTTGGAAGTAAATGCAATGAAATGGCTGCCCAATCAATTAGGTGATGAGAAAGGAACTATGAATAGGATGTTCTCACGAGCTGCAACTGCATTCAGGGCTTGCAACTTGAAATCTGATCTTGAAAAGTTCTGGAACGATCTTCGCACAATTTGCTGGTGTCCAGTATTAGTTTCTGCTCCATTTCAGGCCTTACCATGGCCTGTTGTGTCATCCAAGGTTGCTCCTCCAAAGCTTGTAAGACTGCAAACAGACTTGTGGATTGTTTCGGCATGCATGAGAATTCTGGATGGTGAATGTTCTTCCACTGCATTGTCGTATAACCTTGGATGGCTATCTCCACCTGGAGGGAGTGCAATTGCTGCTCAGTTACTTGAACTTGGGAAAAACAATGAGATTGTGAATGATCAAGTGCTCAGACAGGAGTTAGCTTTAGCAATGCCAAGGATATATTCCATCTTGACAAGTATGATTGGTTCGGAAGAGATGGATATTGTAAAGGCTATTCTAGAAGGTTGCCGTTGGGTTTGGGTTGGAGATGGTTTTGCAACCTCAGATGAGGTTGTCCTTGATGGTCCTCTTCATTTGGCCCCATATGTACGTGTTATACCTACTGATTTAGCAGTTTTTAAGGAGTTATTCTTGCAGCTTGGTATTCGAGAATTTTTGAAGCCCTCCGATTATGCCAATATTTTATGTAAAATGGCAGCTAGAAAAGGTTCCTCTCCCCTTGATATGCAGGAAATCAGGGCAGCAATACTGATTGTACAGCATATTGCAGAAGCTCAGTTTAACGAACAAGTTAAGATCTATTTACCAGAAGTGTCAGGCAGGCTTTTCCCTGCCAGTGATTTAGTTTACAATGATGCTCCTTGGTTGCTTGGCCCTGATGACTCAAATACCTTATTGGGTGGTACATCTACAACATACTTGAATGCAAAGGGAACTGTCCACAAATTTGTCCATGGAAACATATCTAATGAGGTTGCGGAGAAGCTTGGTGTCTGCTCACTTCGTAGAATCTTGCTTGCTGAGAGTGCTGATTCGATGAATTTGAGTTTATCGGGTGCTGCTGAAGCCTTTGGACAGCATGAAGCATTGACAACGAGACTTAGACATATACTTGAAATGTATGCAGATGGGCCTGGAATTCTCTTTGAGCTGGTTCAAAATGCTGAGGATGCAGGAGCTTCTGAGGTGATCTTTCTCTTGGATAAAACTCAATATGGGACTTCTTCTGTTCTTTCTCCTGAGATGGCAGACTGGCAAGGCCCTGCATTATGCTGTTTTAATGACTCTGTTTTCAGTCCACAAGATTTATATGCCATCTCACGTATTGGTCAAGAAAGCAAGCTCGAAAAGCCTTTTGCAATAGGAAGATTTGGACTGGGCTTTAATTGTGTCTATCATTTTACGGATGTACCTACATTTGTTTCTGGGGAAAACATTGTGATGTTTGATCCTCATGCCAGTAATTTGCCTGGAATATCTCCTTCGCATCCTGGTCTTCGAATTAAATTTCAAGGGAGAAAAATATTGGAACAATTTCCAGATCAATTTTCACCTTTTCTGCACTTTGGCTGTGATCTGCAGCAATTTTTCCCTGGTACACTTTTCCGTTTCCCTCTTAGAACTGCTGCTGTTGCTTCAAGGAGCCAGATTAAAAAGGAAGGTTATGCACCTGAAGATGTTATGTCCCTTTTTTCTTCCTTTTCAGCAGTTGTTTCTGATGCTTTACTTTTTCTACGAAATGTAAAAGCTGTCTCTATTTACATAAGGGAAGGAACTGGCTCTGAAATGCAACTCCTACACCGTGTACAGAGGGATTGCATTATTGAGTCAGGAGTGAAATCCAATGATTTGCACAAGATGTTCAGTCTTATTGATATAAAGCAGCATGGTGGAATGGATAAAGATCAATTGCTGCAGAAATTAAGTAAGTCAATAAATGGAGATCTGCCATACAAATGTGAGAAGATTGTGGTGACAGAACAAAGTTCAACTGGTTGTATGTCACACTGTTGGATAACTGGCGAATGCATGGGCAGCGGGTGTCCTAAAACTCACTCTGGTATTTCCAAGGTCAAGTTTCATAAGTCCATTCCTTGGGCTTGTGTTGCTGCATACATACACTCTGTCAAAGTTCCTGGTGAAACTACTGATAACCTGGACAAAGGAAATGGTTGTTCTAGTGACTTGTTTCATCTTTCTGTGTCCTCAATTCAAGACAGGAAGAGCTTTGAGGGTCGTGCATTCTGTTTTCTGCCCTTGCCTATCAGTACAGGTCTCCCAGCACATGTCAATGCATATTTTGAGTTGTCATCAAATCGGAGAGACATCTGGTTTGGTAACGATATGGCTGGGGGTGGAAAAAAACGCTCAGACTGGAATGTTTACCTTCTGGAAGATGTTCTGGCCCCTGCCTATGGTCACTTGCTTCAGAAAATTGCTTTGGAGATTGGCCCTTGTGATCGATACTTTTCATTTTGGCCAAAAACAATTGGATTAGAACCATGGGCATCATTGGTTAGGAAACTATACGCTTTTGTTTCTGATTCTGGACTCCGGATACTGCACACAAGAGCTAGAGGAGGACAGTGGATTTCAACCAAACAAGCTATTTTTCCTGATTTTGCTTTTAGTAAGGCTCATGAACTTGTGGAAGGGTTATGTGATGCTGGTCTTCCTCTTGCAACTATTCCCAAGCCACTTGTAGAGCAATTCATGGAGGTTCTCCCATCATTGCATTTTCTGACACCTCAGTTGTTAAGGTCTTTGCTGATTCGGCGAAAACGAGAATTCAAGGACAGGAATGCAATGATCTTGACCCTTGAATATTGCTTACTTGACCTAAAGATTCCCATTCAACCTAATAGTTTGTGTGGTTTACCTTTGTTACCTCTTGCTGATGGTTCATTTACATCTTTTGAGAAACATGGAGCTGCTGAAAGAATTTATATTGCAAGAGGGGAGGAATATGGTCTTCTCAAGGATATACTTCCACAACAGTTGGTTGACTGTGAACTTCCAGAAGCAGTACACAGCAAACTATGTGATTTGGCCCAAAGTGAGCAATCAAATGTTTCCTTTTTGTCATGCCATTTGCTTGAGAAGTTATTTTTGAAGCTACTTCCTGTTGAGTGGCAGCTTGCTAAAAAGGTGACTTGGTTTCCTGGTCATCAGGGCCAGCCAAGCAAAGAATGGATAAAGTTATTGTGGAACTATCTAAAGTCATGCTGTGATGACCTCACATTGTTTTCTAAGTGGCCTATATTACCAGTTGGAGACAGTTATCTTTTGCAACTAATTCAAAATTCAAATGTGATCAGAGATGATGGGTGGAGTGAAAACATGTCTTCTTTGTTGTTAAAAGTAGGTTGTCTATTCTTGAGGTGTGATTTACAAATAGAACATCCACAGTTAGAACACTTTGTGCAGCCTCCATCTGCAATGGGCATATTAAATGCTTTTCTTGCAATTGCCGGTAAAGTAGACAAAATTGAGAGCCTTTTCCATAAAGCATCAGAAGGTGAATTGCATGAGCTTCGGAGTTATATTCTTCAATCCAAGTGGTTCTCTGAACAAGTGATGGATGACTTGCATATTAACATTATAAAACACATCCCTATGTTTGAGTCATATAGAAGTAGAAAACTAATGGGTTTGAATAAACCAGTTAAATGGCTTAAACCTAGTTGTATCCGCGAGGATCTTTTAGATGATGATTTTGTACGTGCGGAATCAGAGAAAGAAAGAATCATTTTGGAAAGGTACTTGGAAATCAGAGATCCATCGAAGGTGGAATTTTATAAAAGTTATGTACTTAACCGCATGTCAGAGTTCTTGATGCGGCCAGGGGATCTTCTGGCCATTTTAAATGATCTGAAGTTTCTGATTGAAGAAGATAGCTCCATTAAATCAGCACTATCAGCGACCCCTTTTGTTTTGACAGTGAATGGATCTTGGCAACAACCTACCAGGTTAATTTATTTTGTGTGTTTTATTTCATGTGTTTATGACAAAAAGTTGCTAGTCTGCAGAGGTCCTTATCCACTTCCATTATTTATGTGATGGTAATATGTTTGTTTACTTCTTTACCTTATTTTATGTTGCAATGATGTTGCTGTTTGAACACCAACAGGGTGGAACAATTCAAGATATTGGAAGGCTATATAGTTCTTTCTTCTTTTTTTTTTCCCTGTACTCTGTAGCATAAATTAATAGAAAAGAATCTCAGGAATTGTACATATTTTAGACGAGGGAGTCCAAGTAAAATTATGAACATAAATAGACCTGATTTCTGATTCTGAGCATAAAGGAATTTGCATATTAGAATGATTTTATGTGCTACTTTTAGATTTTAGTTATTACCTGATGAGAAAATTGTGTTGACAATTATATTCTCTCTTCTTTTTACCTTGGCTTATTGGAATGATTTTAGGTATTTCCTTGTAAGCTAATGCCTACTCATTAACAGCTGTTTGATCATTCCTGGTTTCCTATGTAATGTTCTTTGCAGGCTTTATGATCCTCGAGTCCCTGAGCTACAAATGTTGCTCCACAAAGAAGTTTTCTTTCCTTCTGAGGAGTTCTCAAATCCTGAAACTCTAGATACTTTAGTTACACTTGGGCTTAGAAGAACTTTAGGCTTCACTGGCTTTCTTGATTGTGCAAGATCTATTTCAATACTGCATGATTCTGGTGATTCTAAATCACTGATTTATGGGAGGAAGTTGCTTGTATATTTAGATGTTCTCGCACATAAGATTTTAACTGAAAAGGAATGTTCTGATGACCCACAAAATGACCTTGGAAATAATTGTAGTATTGCAGAGGGTGATGCGGTTTGTGTTGACTCCCTTGGGAGAGATAAGATCTCCTCTTTAGATGATTCAGACATTGAATCTGTTATAGGGAACTTGATTGACGATATGCCTGAAGAAGATTTTTGGATGGAAATTAAAGCCATATCTTGGTGTCCAATTTTTGCCAATCCACCTCTGCAAGGGCTCCCATGGTTAAATTCCACAATTATAGTAGCTTCTCCAAGCATTGTGAGACCAAAATCACAGATGTGGATGGTGTCATCAATGATGCACATACTAGATGGTCAGTGTGGCTCAATGTATCTACAACGTCAGCTTGGTTGGTTGGATCTGCCAAACGTTCATATTCTTTCCACACAATTAATTGAACTGTCCAAGTCATATGGCCAACTGAAATTACAGTCTTTGGTGGAACCAGATTTTAATGCTGCCATACAACAAGAGATTCCAATGCTTTACTCAAGAATGCAAGAATACATTGGTACTGATGAATTCATGGTGTTAAAATCAGCTTTGGATGGTGTTTCATGGGTTTGGATTGGGGATGATTTCATATCCTCAAATGCACTAGCCTTTGATTCACCTGTTAAATTTACTCCTTACTTGTATGTTGTCCCATCAGAGTTAGCAGAATTTAGAGACTTGCTCTTGGAACTAGGGGTCAGAAGTAGTTTTGATATCTGGGACTACTTCCATGTTCTACAGCGCCTGCAGAATGATGTAAAAGGGCTTCCTTTATCGGCTGATCAGTTAGGTTTTGTCAATTGTGTGCTTGAAGCTATTGCAGATTGTTGCTCAGACAAGCCCTTTTTCGAGGCTTCTAATACACCATTGTTGGTTCCAGATTGCTTTGGTGTCCTGCGATCTGTAGCAGATCTTGTATATAATGATGCACCATGGATGGAAAATAGTGCTCTGGTTTCAAAACATTTTGTCCATCCAACCATCAGCAATGATTTGGCAGATACATTGGGTGTAAAATCTCTTCGATGTCTCTCTTTGGTAAATGAAGATATGATTAAAGATTTGCCATGCATGGACTTTGCTAGAATAAATGAGCTTTTGTCTACATATGGAAGCAATGATTTCTTGTTGTTTGACCTTCTTGAGTTGGCAGATTGCTGTAAAGCAACAAAGCTACATTTAATATTTGACAAGAGGGAGCATCCAAGCCAGTCTCTGCTCCAGCATAACTTAGGTAAGTAATACCTTTTCTAGATTTTCTCACTGGCTTTAATGACAGAATTTGTTTTCTTAGGGTGAAAGACTTTGCGTGAGTATTTCTGTATTTGTGTTAAACATGGCCCTAGCCCCTAGTTAATGTGCCCATGATAGACCTAGGCAAATCCCACATTGACAAAGCATGGGGAAGATGCTGGTTATATATGTAATTCAACACCTATTAATCCTTATTGACGTGTTTGAAAACCGTGAGGTCTGATGGGCCAAAGCGGATGGTATCGCTGGTGGGCTAGGTAATTTCATGTGGTATTAGAGCCATTCCACGTGACCTCTTGAACAGTGGTATGGCAAACCTTAGTGAGGATGCTGAGTTCTAATAGGGGGTGTGTGTGACACCACTAGGCAAATCTCACATTGACAAAGCACAAGAGAGATACTGGGTATATATGTCAGTCAACACCCATTAACCCTTGTTGATGTGTTTTAAAACCATGAGGCCCAAGTGGATAGTATATCACCAGTGGGCTGGGTGGTTATGGTGTCATTTAAGTTGTTAGGGTCACAAATAAAAGTATGTAACTTTGCAAAAATTAGTTGATTTTTTTCTCTACTGGTGTGAATAAGTCCATGTTAAATAATTAGCATCTTTTTCCTTCGGTGTGAGTTTATTTTGTTATAGATTTCCTAGTTCATGTGAAATGATATTTTCTTGGCCAAAAAAAATGCCAAACAATATCTTCTTGGTTATCTTCTATTTTGGCCAGTGGACTGTTATTCTGAACATTGCCTTTATTTTACTGCCTACAGCTGAGTTTCAAGGGCCTGCCTTAGTAGCAATTCTTGAGGGGGCCAGCTTGAGTAGAGAGGAGATAAGTAGTCTTCAGCTCCTTCCTCCATGGAGACTTCGTGGCAATACTCTTAACTACGGTTTAGGACTGCTAAGCTGTTACTTCATATGTGATCTTTTATCTATGATTTCTGGTGGCCACTTCTATTTGTTTGATCCTTGTGGGTTAGCTCTTGCTGTACCGTCAGGTCGTGGTCCTGCAGCAAAAATGTTTTCTTTGATAGGTATTTTTCTATGTAACAACGTCATTGGTTTAGAGTCTCTATTGTATATTGCTTTCTCTGACTTTCTTTCTCATCACTTTCTACTTGAATACTTTCAGTAAAGTCCTAGCCCCAATTATAGAGCATTTTTGCAGAATTGGGATTTACTTTAACAACTGTGTGATTGCATGGTAGGTATACAAATAATTTTTTACAACAGGCCATATTTTTTTTCTGTAGCTTGATTTATTTAGACTGAAAAAAAATGTAAAGAATGTATCTTTATGGACCAGTACATTGGAACTGTATTTTCCTAGTTATTGGATCATGTGTGCAAAAGCCTTTTTACTGGTTTGGAGCTCTAGCTTCAGAACCAATATGCCACACCAATGCTACTATTGTTATTTTTTAAGTCAAAGTTCCCTTTTGCAACAACATGATTGGCATCTCAGAAACTCTCCTTGTAACTACCTTCTTCCCAATTTTGGATTGGCTTTTATAAATTTATGGGAGTAATTTATAGTCAGTTCTGTACATTGATGGAGAGTAATTTTTTTTTTCCTTTTACATTATTTTAGGTACTAATTTGACTGAGCGCTTTTGTGATCAATTTACTCCTATGCTGATTGGTCAAAGTATGCCATGGTCATCATCAGACTCTACCATTATCCGCATGCCTCTATCATCAGTCTGCTTGAAAGATGGACTTCAGGTGGGATTGAAGAGAGTAAAGCAAATAGTGGACAGATTTTTGGACCATGCATCTAGTATGCTTCTTTTCTTGAAGTCAATTTTGCAGGTATGATCTGATGTTGTAATATTGTTACATGCATGTTTATCAGTGATTAATAGAATATGTTACTTTTGTTGGGTTAATAAGAGATATTGTGTTAACATTGCCTTGTATTTATATCTACACTTTTCAATGTCTGTCCTGACAGACCAAATAATTCTATTCATGTTTATCTTTATTTTGGCCCTCTATTCATTTTTATCTTTAAGAGTATGTTTTTAGTAGTTATTAAAATGTCAACAATCAAGGTTCTTTTCTTTTTGCTTTGAGAAGGATCTGGGACTTGAGTTCTTAATGAAATTTTGGAAACTAAAGGATGCCTAGTGATTGGAGGAGGAGCATTGTTGTTCCAATGTATCAGAAAAAAAGGGATGCTTGTAGCATTATAATGAAACTAGGTAGAGGGTGAGAAAATTAAGATGTGAGATTAGAATTTCTGAGACCCAATTTAGTTTTATGCCTAGAAGTTCAGTTATGGATTTTATCTTGTTAATTTGGAGTTTAATGGAAGATTATGAAGAGAATTTGTAAGATTTGATATGGCTTTTATTGATTTAGAAAAAGAATGGGATGTAGTTCCTAGCATAGATTTGTTGTGTCAATGTGCTTAAGGATACCAAGGTGACCATTAGAAGTGTGAGGACAATTAAAGGTAATACTACTTACTTCCGTAAAGAGTAATTGGATTCTGGTAGAAAGAATGGAGATGCATATGGAGTGGAAATGACAAGCTGAACTGGTTCTTTTATATCTTCATGAGAATGTAATCCTTGATCAGATGAAACAGAGGTGAAATGTCATCAAACAAATGCTAACTGGTTTTAGACTTATAGACTTAGCTGGGCAAACTTTCATTTAGGATACTGAACCTCTCATGTTTTCATCAATGTCTCTTTGTTACCTGCCAGTGGTTTTTTCTTAAGAGAGAAGGTTTAAAAATGACACCTATTACTTGTACAGGTGTCATTTTCAACATGGGAGGAAGGAAATGCACAACTTTGTCTGGATTATTCTGCTTCTATTGATTCATCATGTGCTATTATGAGGAATCCATTTTTGGAAAAGAAGTGGAGGAAGTTTCAATTATCCAGGTTATTTGGTAGCTCAAATGCTGCAAGTAAACTGCACATAATTGATGTAAACTTATTCCAAAAAGGAACTAGATTTGTGGACAGATGGCTAGTTTCACTGAGTCTTGGTTCTGGTCAGACAAGAAATATGGCACTTGACAGGTAAGTTAACAGCAAATCGTTTTTGGTTATTCCTATTTGATTGTCATTAACTCTCTGCATTTAGATTGAAAATGAATTTTATACATGAAAATTATCTTTAACAAATTGTGGATTTAGGTTGGAACAAGGGTAAGTCCATAAGTTCAGAGATTATCTTGTTGGGCTACAAACATCACATCAGTCATCTTGCTTTTTCAATATTTCTATAAAATTATATGATACTTTCCTGTAATGTAGCTAAAGAATTTTCAAAGAAATAGTTAGTTGATTCATGTTGTGAGCACTGAGAAAAAAAGTTAGGTATAATAATCAGAGGATTGTTATTTTCTTTTTTCATTTTTGATGGAATTAACTAGTAATCTTCCTTCAAAGTTAAGGATTCTAAAGTGTTTCTATTTGGGCTGATTAATTTTGTTGTGTGAACAAAACTGGTAGAAAAGATGAGTTTAACGTTGGGTGTCTGTTTGTGCATTATCTGGACATAAGCAGGATTTCCTCCTAAATAATAATGTATCATATATTTAATGTGGAATGATGAAGTTTGTTGAACAAGTCCTGAATTCCACATTTTATGTAGGCCAAGTCTCTGTGAAACCTGATTGGGCAATAATTTATAAAATGAGGAATGATTAGTTTTTCTCCTTGTACTATAGTTAGTATGTAATAGATTGATAATCTTTTGTGTTTATAGTCAATAAAAAATGTACTTTTCTTTTTACTTTTCCATCACTGAGTTGAAGGAAGATTGAAAGTTATAAAGGAGTTACTGATGTTTTGTGAGTTCAATATAGAATAGGATGGTGTTAAATCTGTAATTTTGTAGGATGGAAGAGGTGGTTCTTGAATGTTCGATTTTTTGCTCATTATTATTAATTCTGAAGAGAAGTAAATTCAAAATGTCATCCTGCACACTTTATGCAGAAGAGTCAATGTTGTCACTTACTGTATAATTTTCTCTGCGCATTCTCTGTAAAAAATACGGAGTGTATTCAGTGATGCTCTAACATATTTGTGAAATTTGTTTAAAGGCGCTATATAGCATACAATTTGACACCTGTGGCTGGAGTTGTGGCACATGTATCTCGAAATGGCCATCCAGTTGATGGTTATTCAATGACCTCTGTAATGTCACCTCTTCCTCTCTCTGGTGGCATATCTTTTCCTGTCACCATCCTTGGATGTTTCCTTGTTCGCCATAATGGTGGTCGTTATCTCATTAAGAACCAACGTAAGGGCAGTTTGGGTGAGCCACAGCCTGATCCTGGAGATCAGTTGATTGAAGCATGGAACAGAGAACTGCTGTCTTGTGTTCGTGATTCCTATATTGAATTGGTGCTGGAAATGCTGAAGTTAAGAAGAGAACCCTCAAATTCTAGTATTCAGTCTGGTGCCAATCAATCAATTGCCCTCTCTTTGAAGGCTTATGGAGATAAAATCTACTTCTTCTGGCCTAGGTCAACTGGGCATGCTAATCAAACTGGTGATACTAAAGTACTTGAAGCTGATTGGGAATGCCTGGTTGAACAAGTGATAAGGCCCTTCTATGCCCGTATGGTAGATCTACCCGTATGGCAACTGTACTCTGGAAACCTGGTCAAGGCTGAGGATGGTATGTTTCTCTCACAACCTGGCAATGGGGTGGGTGGTAATTTGCTCCCGGCTACTGTTTGCAGCTTTGTGAAAGAGCATTATCAAGTGTTTTCAGTACCTTGGGAATTGGTGAATGAAATCCATGCAGTAGGATTTAGAGTTAATGAAATCAAACCTAAAATGGTCCGTGATCTTTTGAAGGTTTCATCAACATCTATTCCTCTTCCTTCGGTTGATACTTTTGTTGATGTTCTTGAGTACTGCTTATCTGATATTCGGTTCCATGAATCATCCAACATTCTTGGAGCTGATACATCTATAGATCCCATTAACCCAAGTATGTCTGATATAGGAACTGAGGAAGTGGGTAGCAGTTCTGTTGTAGCAAGAGTTCCTAATCTGCAGACTTATCATGGTTCATCTGCCCAGAGTAGTGGCAGTTCAGGGGATGCACTTGAAATGATGACAAGTTTAGGGAGGGCTTTATTTGATTTTGGACGGGGAGTTGTTGAGGACATTGGTAGGGCTGGATCTGTTGTTCAAAGAGATAGCACTGTGAGTATGAATACTGGCAGGACTGGCAATAATGATCCAAAGATTCTATCAATAGCTGCGGAGATCAAACGGTTACCATGTCCAACTGCAACGAATAATTTAGCACGATTGGGGGTTACCGAACTGTGGTTAGCCAACAAGGATCAACAGGACTTGATGATGCCTTTAGCAGCACATTTTGTCCACCTAAAAGTATTGGAAAGATCAAGCTTGGAGGATATCTTCTCAAAAGTTGCCATTCAAACATTACTTAGACTGAAGAGTTTCTCATTTCAATTGATGGCAGGTCATATGAGGTTACTTTTTAACAGCACCTGGGTAAATCACGTGATGGAGTCACCTCTGGTTCCATGGTTTTCCTGGGAGAATGCATCAAGTGCTGGTAATGACAGGGGTCCTTCCCCTGAATGGATAAGACTTTTCTGGAAAAGCTTTAGAAGATCATCAGAAGACATCTCCTTATTTTCTGACTGGCCCTTAATTCCTGCCTTTCTTGGTAGGCCAGTTTTATGTCGTGTAAGGGAGTACCATCTGGTCTTCATTGCACCCCTGGCGACAGATCTAATCTCTGGAAATGGAATCATGAATGTGACTGCAACAGAAAGTGTGCCAGCAGGAGTATCTGATACTCAAACTTTTGAAACTGTCCCGATCCAATCTTACATTTCAGCTTTAGAAATAGCCAAAGGCAGGTACCCCTGGTTGCTGTCATTGTTAAATCAATGCCACATACCCATTTTTGATACCACTTTCATGGATTGTGCTATTTCTTGCAACATTCTTCCTACACCTGGCCAATCATTAGGGCAAGTTATTGCCTCTAAGCTTGTTGCAGCTAAACATGCTGGCTATTGTCCAGAACTTACTTCCCTCTCAGCCTCAGATCGTGATGAGCTTTTTAATCTTTTTGCTTATGATTTCTCTACCCATGGTTCTCATTATGGAAGAGAAGAACTTGAAGTATTGCATTCTTTGCCTATCTATAGAACAGTTTTAGGCTCTTTCACAAGATTAAATAACCAAGAACAGTGTGTGATCTCATCCAATTCATTCCTTAAAGCATGTGATGAAAATTGCCTCTCTTATTCTACAGATTCAATTGAATTTTCACTACTTCAAGCTCTTGGAGTCCCTGAGTTGCATGATAAACAAATTTTGCTAAGGTTTGGGTTGCCTCGATTTGAAGAAAACACTTTGGCCGACCAGGAGGATATATTGATTTATCTTTATACGAATTGGCAAGATCTTCAAACAGATTCTTCTGTACTTCAAACTTTAATGGAAACTAAATTTGTTAAGAATGCTGATGAATTTTCTTCAGATTTATCCAAGCCTAAGGATCTATTTGACCCTGGTGATGTTTTATTAGCATCTGTATTTTCTGGTGAAAGGAAAAAATTTCCTGGTGAAAGGTTCAATACAGATGGATGGCTTTGTATATTACGGAAAGTGGGCCTCCGAACTGCAACTGATGCAGATGTTATACTTGAATGCGCTAAAAAGGTGGAGGCTCTTGGAATTGAGTGCTTTAAATTTGCTGGAAATTGTGATGATTTTGATACTGATGTAAGTCAAGGCGAAGTTTCCATGGAAATATGGGCATTAGCTGGATCTGTTGTTGAAGCCATCCTCTCAAACTTTGCTGTCCTTTATGGAAATAACTTCTGTAATCTCCTAGGCAAAATTGCTTGTATACCTGCTGAAATTGGCAACGTGTGTGGTAAGAAAGGTGGCAAGAGAGTCCTTGCTTCATACAATGAAGTAATTCTTTCTAAGGATTGGCCACTAGCTTGGAGCTCTGCTCCCATCCTTTCCAGGCCAAATGTTATTCCTCCTGAATACTCTTGGGGAGCACTCCACCTGAGGAGCCCTCCACCTTTTGCAACAGTCCTAAAGCATCTAGAGGTAAGAAATTTATTTTCCTCTTCTTTTTTTTTTCTTTAATGAGAGCTACCGTTGAATATATATGAGTAGATATTAATGAAGGCATGCCTCAGATTATTGGGAAAAATGGTGGAGAAGACACTCTTGCTCACTGGCCCACTACGTTGGGCATGATGACCATTGATGATGCCTCTTGTGAGGTTTTGAAATACCTAGATAAGATATGGGGTTCACTTTCTTCTTCAGGTATCTTCTTGCTTTTTTCTTCCTGCTATTTATGTTGTGTTTAATTTTAATCCTTTTAATTTAAAAGTTGCAGAGCTTCTAACTTCTACCATTTGAAATAATTCAATGCAATGAATAAAATATCAGCTTCTTCACATCCATTGCTTCAGATTTTAGTTTTTGATGCTAGATTACTATCTTGTCTATTGTCCTCTATTTTTGTTATCATTTGCTTCCTTGCATGAGCTGTTCATGCATATCTTTCCAGGCCCGTATAGATATTACTTCATCATGTTACATTCTTGGTTTGCTGCCCAAGCTTTGTCAAGATATCCCTTGGAGGAGAAACGAGTAGGGGTATGGTGTCCAATGGATGTATCTATCATCTGTATCCAATTCCATTATGTATTATAGCCATGAGTCAGAATAATTCATTGAATTTACAACATTCAATTACACTGCTTTGATTTCAGGTGCCTAAATAAATTGTAGACCACACCTTGCCCCTGGATTAAATAGTAACATTTGTAAGTCAATTGACATGTAGCAGTCTTCAACCAATAGAATTTTTTGCTAGGTGTTAAGTTGGAAAGTCCCACGTTGATTAATTAAAAGGTAATTTGTTAGAGCCTAGGCCCTGCACCACTAAGTGAGATGGAGTAAGTCCATTTAATATGTAACTTAGAGGTTTTGCAGCCAGGCTGTCTAGTGCACAACCCAAGAGAGTTGCCACAAGTATGCAACCCTAAGAGAGGCTGTTGGAGGGCAAAAATCCTTACATTGTAAGGTGAGGGGCAAAAATCTTCAAGCTCTGCAAGTAGAAGCAAAATCCATGGGTTTTTGCCAATGTCTGGTTCTTTTCTATAAATTAATTAATCCTTGGATCACAGATAAATGTTTGTATTTTCTTTGTTTTGGAACGAAAAAGATGGCATTCCCCATCCACTGAGCAATGCATATACAGGAGAGACCTTTTTTTTTTTTCTGGTGGAGGATGGGAATCGAAGCCCCCTGGACACTGTCCCAGCTCTTTACCATCCCAACTTACAAAGTTGTGGCTGATCTTTCTTATGCAGGATTTTAGATTTAGGCAAAACCCTTAATAATAATTTATGGAATAATTAATTTGTTACAAATCCCTTTTATAAACTATTGAGATGCTTCTTCACAAAGGAATAAGATTTCTAAAATATAGGAAGCTTGTTTAAAATTAAGACTTATAAAACATTTATATTAATTAAATATTGCTAAAGTTCCTATATGAAGCCCTATGTAGAACGTCTTGGTCCAATAAACACTATTGGCCCATCATTAAGGAAACACCCTTAACCAGCGGGCAGCTGCTTCATGGTCAATCAGATTTTATTTATTTATTTATTTTTTTCATGTCTGAGTATTGACCTAAACCTTCACATAAATTTCCCTGTATTTGAATCACATGAGATGGAACTTCTATTAGAATTATATTTTCTAGATCTACATGCTGCTTTATTATATTTTCTTCCTTTTTATTTTGTTTTCTTCTTTGTTATTGTTCATCTTCATTGTTGGGTTAACAATCTGCATAAAATTAGCCTGGCAAACCATATCTGTGTGTACTATTGCACATTGTGTTTTGTTCTTGTAAAGGTTGGTGCTTGCATGTGATCTAGGTGTATGTAAAATTTAGAATTTTATGCTTTAAAAGCTGCTAAAGTACAATAATTCAGTGTCTCCTTACCAGTTATTAATTATTTTACTTTAAACTTTTCACTGTTCAAATATGAAGATATAGAGAAGCTCAAGGGAGTGGCATTTGTGCCTGTTGCAAATGGAACACGCTTGGTTACATCTAGCTTGCTTTTTGCACGTCTCACAATCAATTTGGCACCATTTGCTTTTGAGCTTCCTACCATGTATCTTCCTTTCGTGAAGATTCTCAGAGATTTGGGACTTCAGGACATATTATCCATTGCTTCTGCCAAAGAACTTCTTTTAAATCTACAGAAGGCATGCGGATATCAGCGTCTGAATCCAAATGAACTCCGTGCTGTAATGGAAATTCTGTATTTTGTCTGTGATGGAGGTGCAGAACAAAATGTGTCTGATGGGTTTGACTGGAAAACAGATGCAATTGTCCCAGATGATGGTTGTAGGCTTGTTCATGCAAAATCATGTGTCTATATTGATTCATATGGCTCTCGGTATGTCAAACGTATTGACACTTCCAGGTTAAGATTTGTTCACCCAGATATTCCTGAGAGAATATGTACTGTCTTGGGCATCAAAAAGCTGTCTGATATTGTTACAGAGGTACCCATTTTCCAGAAATTTGCATATTTGTTGAATATGTATTTTTTTATTTATTTGACAAAGTTATTGTTTTGCAGGAACTTGATAATGAAGAAGATCTAGAGACTTTAGAGTCTATTGGATCTGTCCAACTAGCAGTCATCAGAGAGAAGTTATTAAGCAGGTCTCTTCAGGGTGCTATATGGACTCTTATACACAGCATATCCAGTTACATCCCTGGAATTAGCAATAAGTCGTTAGATACTGTACAGAGTTCACTAGTATTTGCCGCAGAAAAGTTGCAGTTTGTTAAGTGCCTTCATACTCGTTTTTGGCTTATCCCAAAGTCTGTAGATATTACCTTTGTATCTAAGGATTATGCAATTCCAGAGTGGCAAGCTGGATCTCGACATCGAACTCTTTACTTTGTCAACAGATCAAAAAGCTGTATATTAGTTGCTGAGCCTCCATCATATATATCTATTCTTGATGTTCTTGCAACTGTTGTCAGTCAGGTTTTAGGGTCCCCTATGCCCCTACCCATAGGATCTTTATTTTTCTGTCCTGAAGGCTTTGAGGCCGCAATTAGTGATATTCTTACACTTTCTTCTGATAAGAAGGAAGTTGAAGCCACAAGTAATAATTTGATAGGCAAAAAGATAGTGCCCCAAGATGCTTCTCAAGTGCAACTTCATCCATTGAGGCCATTTTATAGAGGAGAAATTGTGGCTTGGAGAACTCAAAATGGAGAGAAGTTGAAATATGGCAGAGTTCCAGATGATGTCAGACCTCCAGCAGGGCAGGCTCTCTATAGATTGAAGGTAGAAACAGCCCCGGGAGTGACTGAGCCTCTTCTTTCCTCACAAGTCTTCTCATTTAGAAGTGTATCAATGGGATGTGAAGCATCCTCAGTTGCCTTGGCAGAGAGTAGTCATACAGTAATTGATAATAGAACCAATATGGAGATACAAGAGAGTTCTCTAAGGGGCAGGAAAATATTTTCTCAGGTTTGTGCCTTGTATCTTTAACTCTCTTTGATTTTATTTGTTTGATGCTTTTTTTAATCCTTTGTCAAGATTCATGAGGATACACAATGCCTTTAATTCTCATTTTATTCATATGCTTCTGTGGTGCTATGGTGGTATCCATTAAATTGAATTTGGGCATATGACTTGCTGTGAAGGAATTATTTAACTTAATTTATTTTGTCTTTTGATGGACTGCTGTGCTTAGGTAGACCATATGGTTTCATGATTATTTTTCCTTTTGTAAATGCAAATTGGTCTTACTCTTCTAACCCTATACATTCATGCAGTATGATTGAGGAGGTTTGGGAAAGAATTTAGCTAGTTTTTTTTTATGATTAATGAATTATGTTTGTCATCATCGGCATTATATGGGTAAATAAACAATCACTCTGACTGTTATCAAGTTCCAGTAAATTATTTGAACTTCAAATTTTGGACATAGAATCAGTTTCTGAACTATAAATTAGATTCAGTATAGCAATTTTTACTTTTCTTGCAGTTGGTGGTAAAAAATATTGATCCAAATGTTTCAAGGCAATCCTGGAATGTTGCATCTTTAGTAAGCTCGATAAAATGAACTTTTTACATTTAATTAGTTGAAGAAATCAGTGAGGAAATCTGGCATAGAACTTGTGTCATTCAAGGGTTTGGTTTTATGAACTCAAAATTAAGAAGTTAAATAGAACTTATTGTGCATTTGCTGTCATTTTATTGCTATTCATATCTCTTTGTTTGATATTCAATACTTGAGTTTATATCATTTTAACTGATAAGGAAAACAGGTCCTTGATGGTAATGGTACCTAAAATGTAAATTTACTAACATTTTCATCCCTGTTGAATTGGTTACGGTGCTTAAAAAAATGTATGGAATTAAGTATTTAAAACTTGGTTATTTACTTGTTTCATGAGACGTGTGAGAAGGTTCATGAGATTTTTCTTTATGGATAATTGCAGCCCGTTAAAGAGCTGCTGTATGGCCGCGTTTCAGCTGCAGAACTGGTTCAGGCTGTAAATGAGATGCTTTCTACTGCTGGTATCACCATGGATGTAGAAAAGCAGTCTCTACTGCAGAAAATGGTTACTCTTCAAGAGCAATTGAGGGAGTCTGAAACAGCACTTTTGCTTGAACAGGTTTGTATTTTGATGATTCGAACGAGCAATAAGTTTTTAGTTCATGGTCTACCGAATGATAAATTACCGATGTCATGGACAAAATCTGTAGGAAAAGGCCGATTCAGCAGCAAAAGAAGCAGAAACAGCAAAAGCAGCTTGGCTGTGCCGGGTCTGTTTAACCAATGAAGTTCACATGACAATAGCTCCTTGTGGCCATGTTCTTTGTCATAGATGTTCATCAGCAGTCTCAAGATGTCCTTTCTGTCGGGTTCAGGTCAACCAAACCATCAAGATTTTCCGGCCATGACTGTGGGCAACCTTTACTGCTTTTAGAAGTTTATGATGTGTTTGGTTCTTGCAGTGCAGTCTTGGTCATGATATACTTCAAATTTGCACCTGAATTATTATCCCAGAAAATGGGACAAAATTACTTGTAATCATTGAAACAGTGGAAACTGTTATGATATTAGGATAGGATGTTGTCCTGTTAGAGAGTTTTTTTCGGCTTTGTCAAGTTTTGTAAGTAACATACTATAGACTGTATACTATGAATGGGTCCCTGAACTTTTGTTCAGAGTCCCAATTTGGTCCTTCAACTCAAAAAATATCTTTTTCTGATCCAAGTTTAATATTTTTTGGCTCTTTTTGGACCACCTGTTTTTTTTTGCCTACTAAGCACTAATTTTCTATTAAGGAATTTGATTTTTCTATTTTTTAGTATTACATGGAAATTAAGTGGAATTTCCAAAGGCTTATGTGGCAATTAATTTTTTCGTAGGAAATTTTGAAAAGAAAAATAATTAAGAGATCATTTTTTAATAATTGAATGATTAATTTTTTTCCCTCTATTAAAAAATATGATGTTATATAAATTTATTTATTTCATAATATATAAAAGCTGTTTAAAAAGTTATATAAAAAATTATTCACATATCATTATCTTATTAAAAAATAAATAATTAATGGATAATGATATGCATAACATTTTTTTATACAATTTTTATTTGACTTTTAAATATCATTAAAAAAAATAATGTATATAATATCATGTGTTTTATTAATATAAAAAAATTAATTATTAAATAAAATATCATGTGTTTTATTAATATAAAAAATTAATTATTAAATAAAATATCATGTGTTTTATTAATATAAAAAAAAATTAATTATAAAATAATATGTAAAGTTGTATGAAAATATTTCACTAAAAAATTGTTTTGTAATCATTTTTCATATTTAATTGACTAAGATCCATGTGGGATTCCATGCAAATGTTTTTCAAATTATTAGGAGTAGGCCTTGAAAAATGGCGAGATATCCCAAAAGAACTAGGTACCCAGAAGAGGCAAAAAATCACTTGTTCGCCCATGAACTTATAAAAGTTTGAACCTGGATTTCCTCATCCTATACCTTTATAACTTTAAGGTTAAATCTTTAATTTGATTCTTAAATTATTTTATGAACTTTCGATTTGATTCTTAAACTAAAATAATCCTTGATTTAGTCCCTAAACTATTGTACGAACCCCTAATTTGGTTTTATTGTTTACCAATTTACCTCGAATTGATCTTTTTATACAAAAACTAATTGACGTGTTTTGGTATTAACATGACACGTGACAGTTAAGTTACTGTTTTTCGTTATTAAGTTATTATTTTTTATCATTAAATAACGGACACATCAGTTATTTTTTTGTATAGAAAGACCAATTTAAGGTAAATTGGTAAATAGTATGGACCAAGTTAGGTCTGTACAATAGTTTAAAGATCAAATCAGAGACTTTTTTAGTTTAGGAACCAAATCAAAAGTTCGTACAATAGTTCAGGGACCAAATTAAAGTTTAACCTAACTTTAAACTCCTAAACAATACTTATTTTAAAACTTTATACCCAAATTAACAGTAAAAACTCACGTGCCATCACGTGTCTGTTACGCTCTATAAAAAATTGCCATGTCACTTCACACATCCATAAACTTATTCCACCTCAGCATGCCATGTCCCTCCACAATTTTAAAATTGTCTTTTTCCAATTTTCTTCGCCTCTTCCTCATCTTCTTCCTCCCCCGTCAAAACCAGAGGTTTTTAGCGGTTCAATGTTCGTTCTGCAATGGAGGCACAGCCGTTTGCTTCTATGTTTGCACTGAAACAACCTCTAAGCTCATCATTTTCCACTTTCTCACCGTTGTCTCTCACATTCCTTTCCAACAGTCATCATCGAAGTCGTCGAGATGTCCAATTTCCTTGGTTGCTCTCCTTCTGAGCTTCCTTTGCTTCTAATTTGGTATTTGCATTTCTTCATCTCTTTTTTCTTTTTTTTTTTTTTTTTTTTTTTTTCAAAAGAACTGGGTTCTCTAAGAAACCTAGATCTGGGTTCTTTTGAGTTTTGACATCCTAAATTTGGGTTCTCCAAGGAACCCAAATCTGGATTCTTTTGAGATCCCAAATTTGGGTTCTCCATACGATTTGTTGTTTTTGTTGGAGTTTTGGAGGTTAGGGATTTATATTTCTTCTGATAAGGAGTGTATTAGTGAAGGTGAGAACCCAAATTTGATTTTTGTGTGAAACCCAGATCTAGGTTCTTGGAGAACCCCGAACTGGATTCTTTTGGATGTTGGGGATGTGGGTTCAAGGGTAAGAAAGAAAGAAGAGAAAGGAGGAGAAGAAGGTATTCCAAGATTGGAAATCCATATTTGGATTTTTTTTAATTTTTATTATTTTCTTAAAAGTTTTCATTTGGAAGTTTGGAAGTTGGTTTACGGTAGAATGAATTTTCTTGAAGTGAAATGGCTTAGAACAAATTGTTGTTAAATTTTTTGGTTTTAGAAGTGATTTTTATGGATTAAAATCATTAAATGCTTAAAAAGCGCAAGAAATGTTGAGGTTTTAATCGGAGAAAGGAAGGGTTGTGGAATTGAAAATTTGTTTGCAAACAAAGGGTAAAAAGGTAATTTTATCATTAAATATGCCTTTAATTGACATGGTAGCTTGCATTGAATAACTTGGCAAAAACCCACTTTGAGCCCCTCACCTTACAAACCTTGAAGGTTTTAGCCCTTCACCTTATACTATGACACTTTTAGCCTTTTACATTGTTAGATTTGTAGTTTTAACCCCTTACCTATTAAAATTGAAGAAAATAGCCCTCAGTTTAGATTGACTATTAATTCTATTAATTGAAAGTAAATTTTTACTAACTAATAACAACTAATAACCAATTAACAAAATTAACAAAATATTATAAAATTAGTTATGTTAGTTGAAAGAAAGTTTTTGACAGTTAACAGTTAACTAACAGTCAGTTAATAAAGTTAACAATCAATTAACAAAATTAACAAAATTTTACAAATTGAGGGTTATTTTCTTTAATTTTAATAGGTGAGGGGTTAAAAGTATCCTAATATAAGGTGAGGGGTTAAAAGTGTCCTAATATAAGGTGAGGGGTTAAAAGTGTCCTAGTATAAGGTGAGGGGCTAAAACCTATAAATCTAATAAGGTGAAGGGACAAAAATGTTATAGTATAAGATGAAGGGTTAAAACCTTCAAACTTAACAAGATGAGGGGCTAAAAGTAGGGTTTCGCTGAATAACTTTGTTTATTTGTGGAGCTGACATGGCATTTTTGAATGGAGTTAATGGGCATGTGATTGCACATGAGTTTTTATGGTTAATTTGGGCCCAAATTTTCAAACCCATTTGCACTTAGGGCTCATGGTCAAATGGTTATAAGTTAGGTTAGGTTGTAAAATGCATCCCCCAACTCTTGAGTCAAGGGTCGAATCCCATCGCCTCATATGTAAACCTGGGAAAAAAGAAAATTTCAAACCCATCCTATTTTGGGGCTTAAGTTACAAAGTTATAGTATGAAGAAACTTGAGGTCAAACTTAGCAAATTGAGAAGCCAAATGGTGATTTTTGCCACCCAAAAGAAAAGGAGAAGAATGAATCAAAATAAAGGATGAAATTCATAAAAGTGAGGGATATTAAATTTGGGTCCTCTATGCCATGTGAGCCCGCATCATTGTTGTGTAAGCTCATTGAAGGATTTCTAAGGTGTCGCATTTGAATGGGAAGGAGGTTTACCTAGTTGAAGAAATTCTAGAGAGAACGGATTATTGAGTGGTCCTTAGTTATAGGGAGAGTTTGAAGATTGAAATGTTGTAATTGTAGAAGGAAGGAAATTGCTTCCCTTTTCCTCCCTAACTCCAGTCTGAGGCTTGCTATCTTGGTTAGTCAATTTAGTCCCTATCCTACCACGTTGAAGATTTGGAGTTTGGTATTAATATAAGCTTGAACGTGCTGATGACATGGTAGTCTCCTAATCAACATGAAATGCCACATTAATAGCGCATTCTTTAGACTATACAAGAAAATTTGGCTTAATCTATATATATATATATATAATGCTACCCTATGCATTAAAGAGGGTAAGCATTTTATATATACCTTCTGACTTGCTTAAAGGAACGTTGTTACATTTTCTTGAATAGTTATTTTTTCTTGAATAGTTATTTTTTCAAAATTCATGACTGCAAGATAAGCACTAAATTATGATTGTTATGATAAGTAATAAATTTATTAATAAAAAATAACTGAAAATAATTTAAATAAATGGTATATTAATTGTTAATTATTAATATATATATTTTTATATGCTCAGCCCAATCCAAATTCTTCCTTCCCCAACATCCTCAACACCTCGTCTTGAGCACATGTTTGGGTGGCGCCGAACGTTAAAGAATAAACTAGGCATCGGTTTGACGCTCATGTTTTGACAAATGGACCTATCGTTGCCCAGCTTCACCGCATGAGCCCCGTTGGGGATTGCAAAGTAAAACCCACTGAGCTGCGGCCCGCCTGAGACGTACTCCACTAAGCCCTAGATTTCCCACTCTGGGGGTGAGTACTTTCCTTGGATAATTGTTTTCTTGAGGTCTTAATTTTTGGGTGCTTGCTCAAAGTTACCACTTTTCAAAAGTCCTGGCAAAGAGAAGGCAAGGAACTTGAAAAATCACTCAGTTGAGGGTATAAAACACTTGAAACCAAACCTCGATCTCTCATTCATTGGTGCAATAATTTTATGTTTAGCAAAAAAAAAATTTTTGTTTTTCAAATCCAGTGGATTTGCTTGGGTGTGGCAAGTTGTACGGGAAGCTGAGGTATGTGAACCGGCTGGAGTGATTCACCTGTTTCTGTCTACTCCATGAGGTGCATCTCCTAGGATAGAAACAAATTCCCACCCTTCCTCCCCCTTTTTGTTAACGTTTTCAGGCTTCTTTAGAATGAGGTGAATTTGGGTTTTACTTCGTGAATATTGTAATTGTAAAAAAAAAATATGGTTTGAGATTTTGGTACAAATGTGCATGAGGAAACGAAATCCGAAAGGAGTTTGATAAAGAGAAGAAGACTTTTTGTATGATTTTTATTTGATTCTATTTTATATCATTTAAAAAATTATTTTCTTAAGTTTATCAAAAAAGATTTCAAAAGATAATAGAATATATTTTTTATTTTTAATGTAGGCTTTCAAGAGAAAGAAAGTAATAATGAGAAGACGAGAAGACCCAATACAATTGGATGATGAGGACACAAAATAAGATTTCGATAAATATATCGTATTGGTTCATCCAATTTCATACACATCCATGGTTGTCAAATGCAATTTTGAAGCTTTTTTTTATTTTTTTGGATTATATATCTATATTTTATTTTTTGCAGTGCATATTTTGAATTTGAAATTGAAATTGAAATTGAAATGGAAATAATATACATGTTTATCTAATTATTTAATGTTTATTAAATATATATATGTATATTCATTATTCTTATTTTATATTAAATCAAAATTAGACAGATCCTAATTATTATTATGAAAATACAATAAAGTACACAAAAAATATATAAAATATTTAAGATGTCTTGATTGTAATATATTTTTGTATTATCTCATTTTATCCCTCTAATTTTCCTTCTTCTTTTAATTGAATTTTTCTTTATTTTACAACAAATTTAATTTAATTAATTAGCTCCTCAAAAATAATGTCCAACGAGATAGGAACCATGGGAAAATAGGGGTGTGCGTTGAAGGAAAAAAAGGGAAATGGTCGTGGCTCTTTATCTACCTAAAAATGAACCAATCTTTTCAATATTAATATTAATAATTAACAATTAATATTGAGAATCATATTATTATAACTGCCATATTATTAATTTTTTATAAGTAGCAATTATAACAATTATAATTTGGTTGAAAACCATGTAACTTTTGAGGAAAGAAAATGAAAAGTCTATAATAAATTGTATATAATAATTATATAATAAGTAATAAATAAATTTATATTATTATATTATATATTATTTATTATTATAAAGACGAAGAACACAAAAAGGCTAAAAAAAGATTATAACCATAGAAATAATTATTATGCAATACATTATAATCTCATATATTGTTTTACTTTTTATAAGTTTTAGGCACTTATTCATCTTCTTTTGGTTTAATACATTATATCTAATAATTATAAAATGATTGAGAATATAAAGATAAGAAATGGAAGACAAGAATATGAGAAGACAAAAAATAATTAGAAAGTTTTACTTAAAATTTATTGAAAAATTATTTAAAAAATATAACTACATGTGCAATTATAATTTCATAATGAGTTATAATGTTATTTTCATTTTTTATTTAAAAATATACTCTTTTTTTTTGCCAATGAATTTAAATAGACTATGCAAATACAATTTAATACCATAGTAATGATGATGATTAAAAATAAAGAGTCACTATTTCTAACCTATCCTATAATAGTAATCTAATTAAAGAGATATATTTACATGATTTCTATTTAAGCTCCACCCTTCCCCATTCTCCATGCAAACTTTTGATGAAGGAATTTGAGTCAACCAACAATTTCAAACGGGTATATTACATTTGATACTGGGTATTTGATACTTATTTCATTTTTTTTCAATTACATTATTTATACATTACAATTCAACATTTTCTTTTGACAACCATTTTGTAGCATGGAAAACCCTAAGTTTGTGGAAAGAATTAATTTCAAGGAACTACTGGAGAGGATATCTATTCGATTGAATTTAGGTCAGCCACAATATCAAACAAATCTAAGTGATGATGGGAATTATGCCTCTAGCATTCAACTAATCCAAGAAGAGGACTACATTGCTATGAAATTAATTTACAATGGCTATCCTTTTGCAACTATGGAAGAAGCAACAATTTGCTACAAAACATGCTATCTTAGAATTAAAGAAATCTCATGATTTTGCATTGAAGATGTTAATTGCAAAATGCAAGCTATTAAAGAAGCTTTTCAGAGACAATCTTCTTTGCATGAAATGGAGAAAGAAAAAGAAGTAGTATATAAAGAACATGTTTCAAGGATTGTTGAAGGACTTAGAACACTGTTACAAAGAATAAAAATATCTTACTAGAGCAAGAAAAAAATGGATGTACTTCTAAACAATATCTAATAATTTTCATATTATGTAGAGTTGACTATCCATGATATAATATAAATAAATTGTAGGGTTATCTTTGTCTTATATATTCCATTCTTTTCTTAAAAATTACTAACAATGTCCCTAAGTAATCTATTATTAATTTAATTATTATTGATAACTCTTCCAACTTTATTTATAAGACTAGCTTTTTCTCTTTTATTTTTATTGTTGTTGTCAACCATCATTGTCCCTTTTTCTTAATTAAATAATCATTCTCTTCACCTTTTATTATATTATATTTAATTAATTTATTCAGTTTGTCCATTCTACGAGAATGACTATGGAAAATAGAAGACAGACAAAAGGAATAGAAAAGATACAGAGGGAACCCACCCTCAACAAAAAAAAAAAAAAAATACTATTGCTTAAACATTGAAACTATGCCCTAAACATAGCGTTGAAGTCTTAGGACCAGACTTGCAATTTTATCTTTGAAAAAATAGCAAAAGGACCCAAAAACCCCACATGGTTGTGTTGACACTCTTGCTTAGTGTTAATATAATTATTATAGAGGAAGTTGAACAGATTAATATATAGTTAAAAACTCTAAGCACGAGTTATTAAAAATTAAACTCACCTTAATATATGCATAACAAAAAAATAATAATGAAAAGAATTAAAAAAAGAGAAAAATTATGCCATTTACATGTACATTAAAACCTTTATTAATTAATAAAAAATCAT
>BPVZ01000057.1:287469-299558 GCA_020521535.1 Rubroshorea leprosula | reverse complement strand
ATATTCACAAAGTAAAACCCAAATTCACCACATTCTAAAGAAGCCTAAAAACATTTAAAAAAAAAAAATAGAGGGGGTTGGGGGGTGGGAATTCGTAAAAAAAAAAAGTTTTTTTTGCTAAACATAAAATTATTGCGCCAATGAATGAGAGATCAGAGTTTGGTTTCAGGTGTTTTATTCCCTCAGTTGAGTGATTTTTCAAGTTCCTTGCCTTCTCTTTGCCAGGACTTCTAAAAAGTGGTAACTATGAGTGAGCACCCAAAAATTAAGACCTCAAGAAAACAATTATCCAAGGAAAGTACACTCTTGAAGTGGGAAGTCTCGGGCTTAGTGAAGTACGTCTCAGGCGGGCCGCAGCCTAATGGGTTTTACTTTGCAATCCTTCGTGGGGCTCATGCGATAAAGCTGGGCAACGATGCGTCCATTTCTCAAAATGTGAGCGTCAAAGTCGGGGCTTAGTTTATTCTCTAACATTCGGCGCCACCTGGATGTGTGCTCAGGACAAGGTGTTGAGGGTGCCAAGGAAGGAAGAATTTGGATTGGGCTGAGCATATAAATATATATAGATAGATATTAATAATTAACAATTAATATATCATTTATTTAAATTATTTTCAGTTATTTTTTATTAATAAATTTATTACATATCATAATAATCATAATTTATTGTTTATCTTGCAGTCATGAATTTTGAAAAAAATAATTGTTCAAGAAAATGTAACAACGTCCCTTGAATAAAAACAAAAGGTATATATAAAATGCTTACCCTATTTAATGCATAGGGTAGCATTTTATATATATATATATATATATAGATATATAGATAGATAGATTAGATATCTCGAATGATTGACTATTGATATTTTCACACTAGAATTTATTGATCCTTAATTTAAAGAAATTGTGTTTTTAGCATCATAGGGAGCTGAATATTGGTAAAGCAGTAAATAACTTTTTTTTGTTTTTTTAAATGGGTTTACATTTGGAGCAAGGGGATTTGAAGGGTTGGGACCCAGTTTATAGCCGTTGGACCGTAAGACCTAGGTGCGAAAAAGCAGCAAATAACTTGAAATGCTTTATTTCAAGATTCTCGACTTAGTTGATATGAATTAAAAGTTTAAAATTTTGTAAAATTAATTGTTGAATCCTTCTAATAACACAATAAAAGTAAGTAAATCATATATCCAAACTCTAAATACTCTTTCTTGTATCACATAAGTTTCCGTCAACTCTTTATCTTCCTCACCTCCCACTTCTTCTATGTAATTATGATAGTAATTAACATCCCATAATTTCATGCATTTATACATCCCATTAACACCCACTTTCTCAAGCATATGTTTTATTCTTATTTAATGGTGATTAACTATTCCTATTTAGTTGTGATTAACACTTGTATTGTAACTCTTATAATTCTTATAACTCCTACCACTCTAGTACCTTATATATAGGGATTATTATTGTATGGTAGGGATACGGAAAAAGGAAGAAGAATAAGAACTCTTCATGGTATCTTTACCCTTCTTTATATCTCTGTTTCATACTTCTTCTACTTGTTTATTTCTTTATTTTACAACCTTGTGTAAATTATTTTTTAATAAGAGGGTTTTTATTTCTCTTTCATTATAACTAAACTTACACACATTAAGAGATCCTAAGGTAAAGTCAGTGGAGAGTAGTCGCCCCTCTCCCCACCCAAATCATCACGGATCTATTCAATTCCCTTTCTCCGAATATCCCCAATTCTTAAAGTTTAAACAAAAGAAGAAAAAACTTATTGTTTTGCCAAAAGCCCTCCACTGAGGAGTAGCTAGAAATTAACTTTTTATAATCAATAAAAAGTTTTACTTTCCTATGTCGTTTAGTTTGAAGGGTTTGAAGGGAAAGGGAGAAGAATATTCCTTATATGAACATAAAAAACAGAGGAGAGGAGAGGAGAGGAGAGGGAGGGAAAGGGCTTCTCCTGCTCTAATTTTCTTTTTGAATTTTAATATATCCAAATGAGAAAAAGGAAGTGGAACCGAGAAGGGTAAATGGAGAAGGATAACAATATCCTTCCTCTTCTTAAACCAAATAGGTTCTTAGTGTATAATGTTTAATTTTATAAGAATGCTTACCATTTTAAATCCATATGGAGTATATTTTCTTCCCTTTTTAATCTGAAAATTTTTAACGCCAAATTTTAAGACATTCATACATTACATAATTACATATAGGGATGGTATGCATTGTTCATGTGTAAGATGATAAAGCAAAAATAAATTAAAATTAACATTAATTAAAGTAATATGGGGTTAAATTCAAAATAAAATCGTTCATTTAGTAAAAAAAAGCCAGATAATTTGAAATAAATAAAGTTAATTTGAAATTAATAAGATAGTTCATTTAATCAATAAAGAGAATATTGGCAAAAATAAAAATCTGAACCTTTTATATTCAAAGGACAAATCACGCTATCAAATTGCTTTATAATAGAAGTTTAATTAAAAAAATTTCATACAATAAAGCTAATTATGTCCATTATTAATTTTTTTTATGAAAATTATAAGTATATATCACTACAAATCACTTCATGCATTAAATAATGCAGATCACATCATGCCTTAAAGAGCTTACAATGTATCCTAGACAGTGCCTGAAACGGTTAAAAATCTATCCTTTACAAACTAGTTATAGTACAAATTAACTACAAAGAGAAAAATTCTCAATATAATGTTATAGGTTTGATTTCCTAACACTCACATTAAGCTAAAAAAAAAAAAAAGAAAACAAAACTAGGCTTTGGGTGGCTAATACACTAGGGCTTAAATGGCACTATAATGGTATAGCTTGCACCTCAACAGAAACGCAAAAACCCGTCTGAGACTTGGGACTAGATGTCACAAGACCAACTTTTAAGAACCTAAATTGACATGAATTAACAAATAAAGAATTGAGTAAACCAAAAGTCCCAAAGAAAGGGTGGTTTGTAGTATAAATAACCCAACATGTTTCTTCAACCTTCAAACCCTAACCCACATGGAAAATGATTTTGACACAATTTTTTTGTATCACTTTTTGGTACAATTTGACATGTTATTTAAATTATTGGTTCTTTTAATTTATGTTGGACCGTAATATTGAATGTAACCACTTATTTAATAACATGTAAAAATTGTATCAAAAGATGGTATAAAAAAATTGACCTTATAGCACCGCCCACCCCACACATAGCCTTCATCAACTGCAACTTAACCACCAAAGCCACTTTTTCGAACAACCCAGCTTTCAAACACATTCCTTCCAGCTCACAACCCTTCTTAACCCTCATAGACTAGATGCTCTGCCTCAATAACCCCACAGCAACCAAAGGACACCCTTCGTCCAAAAACCGCCTTTGCATTTTGCCCCTTATCATGACTTTGGCCAACACCACACACTAGCTTTTAACACACTCCCTTATAGAGATAAGAACCAACCCCCCACCACATCACCCTATTGTGTCAGTTACTAATTGAACAAGACAAAAATGCACCAAATACCCAAGAAAAACAAGGGAAAAGCCTAAAAACAGTAAGATAGGAGAAGACGAGACGAGGAAGATGCCTTAAACAAGAAAGAGCCCTATAATTAGGGACAGATTGTAGCTCTAGTTGTTGTAGAAAGAACCCTTCATATGGAGAAACTCTAGTGGAATGTGGCACAATAAGGAAAAGTATATATATTTTAAACCAAAAAGAAAATATTTTTCAGAGTAGATTACACAATAAAATGTAGTTTGAATTTTAAAATTATTAAAATATTTTAAATAAAAATCTTACTTATATTTATTTATTAATAATAATTCAATAATTTCAATGTTGAAATTATACCATATCATTATTAACTTTTGAAACTTGAAATAAAATAATTAAAATTTATTTATTATTACTACATTATTCCATCTTCTGTCGTAAAAAAATATATTGATATAGGTGAGGAACTGCTGTGGATCATGTTCCCCACCAATTCTTCGTTTATTTTCCATCACCACAATTTTCCTTTGTTAAAACAGAGAACTGTTTCACAGGAAGAACGGTAAGTAGTATCTTATAAAATTAATTAAATATTTTTTAAAAAATAATATAAAAATAAATTTAAAAATATGTAAGTAATTTTACCGGATCACTTAGCATAATTGGTGCTGTAAAACAGTTTTTTTTTTTTTTTGTTAAAATATATATATATCGAGACGCTAGAAATTGCCCGCGTAGCCGTTGATAACCAGCATTTGGATAAGACCACAGAAACTCAACTCAGCTCCATCATTTGCCACCACCACAAATGGCCGCCAATCTCCAACTCCTCGACTGTTCTAACCTAAAGCCGTCCTTGGCCTCTCTCTTCGTCCCTGGTCGCCTTCTTCATCCGCCGGTCTCCCACGTCCAATCACAGCCGCGGTTAGTCGCCAGAGCTTCTCTCCATCATCATCACGAGAACCAGCAATCTTCACCGTCATTATCTCCAGCTGTTAATCGGAGACAGTTTATTTCCCAAACGGCCTCGCTTTCCATCACTGTAGCCACTCTCTCCGCTGTCCAACAACCTGTTAATGCTGAGGAAGCCCTCTCTGAGTGGGAGAGAGTGTACCTCCCCATTGATCCTGGTGTCGTTCTTCTTGACATCGCTTTCGTCCCTGATGACTTGAAACACGGTCCGCTTTTTTTTTACTAACTAGATTAATTTCTCCTTCTGTTTGGATGGCGAGAAAAATTGACAACCGTGGGAATGGGATACTTAAGCCATGTTTTTTGTTTTATTCAGCCCGAATTAGACATTTTTGAAGGAAAAAAAAAAAAGAGGAAAATTTAGTAATTAAAGAATTCTTAACTGATTTGACTTTACATTTAGCTCAAGATTGATGGTTTATACTGCTTTTTTCATGGATTTGAGACTCTAAAATTTAAATGCAAAGTTTTTGATATTGAAATTTATATGGCTTTTCTGGAATTTGAATGAAGTTTGAATCAAAAATATTCACCACTACGTAGCTCTGTTACACTAATTCAATTGCCTATCATATTTTTATATCCTTACATACTTTTAGATTTTTTGCTTCTACCATCAGCTTATATCTTGTTTTCTCAACTCACCTAAAAATGTGGCGTTAACATTCATTCTAGGCGTACTGGTTTCCTGTAAGACTCAGGTAAAGTCAATATAAATTCTACATTTTTGTTGGCTTGGTAGGTTTTCTCCTAGGGACAAGGCAAACAATTTTGGAAACAAAAGACGGTGGAGACACTTGGGTTGCTCGCTCAATACCCTCAGCTGAGGATGAAGATTTCAACTACAGGTTTAACTCAATCAGCTTCAAGGGGAAGGAGGGATGGATTGTTGGAAAACCTGCAATTTTGTTGTACACTTCAGATGCTGGAGAAACCTGGGAAAGAATACCATTAAGTGCTCAACTTCCAGGAGACATGGTAAGTACGTAAATAAATTAACTTTGTTCTTTCCACCAATTAAGCAAGATGAAAGAGATGAAGTTTAGTTTTTTAGCTATTTAAAATTGGTGCTTTATTTAAATCATCTGCAGGTGTACATAAAGGCCACTGGAGAAAAGAGTGCAGAGATGGTAACTGACCAAGGTGCCATCTATGTTACGTCAAATAATGGCTATAATTGGAGGGCAGCTGTTCAGGAGACTGTCTCAGCTACTCTAAATAGGTGTGCTTCTATTTAAAATGAATTTTATACCTGCAATTGTTGTTGAGAGAAGCTTTACTATTGTGGACCTGTCTGCCCAATTTGGTTGAAACCATTTGACACGGAAACTAGATTTTGGTAGAAGGATAAAAGATACCTATAGATCACTTATTCAATGCTCATCTTCAGGGAGTTCTAGCATTTTTGGGTTTTATTGTGATAAGGTCATATTACAGTAATGTTTTCTTTTAAATGTGTTTCATAAAATTTTGTTGCTTTTCTATCTTTGATTCTGCAAATCTCAAATATTTTCCAAGTTCTGTTCCTAATGTCTAGATCAGCACCTCTCTGTTTCTTCAGAATAAGCCTTTTCAATCATTCATTTAACTACCTTGGGTAAGCTCTTGCTGGTAGTCTTTAGTCTTAGTTGGTACATCCCTTGATTTTTTTTTTTTTCAATTTGCCTATGTCATCTAACAAGCCAGTCCATTGGTTTCTTATGTTGTCAACTTATATGCTAGCTCAAGTGTAAAGGTGAATGTCTATTGCAAATGAAAATAGCAGTGTCTGGTTTGCAGTTTAAAGTGTCTAGAACAGAATGTAATGCTAGAAATGTATTAGCAAGGAGGTCTTTCAAGCTTGAAGAACTTCAATTAGAAGCAAGCATTTAGATTTTGTCATATTCTTTCTTCAATGATTCATTCAGAACTAGAATGAACATCTATGCTCTAGGGAAGATTATTAATCGGGAACATGAAAAATGTTGTTTATGTAGCATTATTTCTTTTGCAGAACAGTTTCTAGCGGTATTAGTGGTGCTAGCTATTACACAGGAACTTTTAATACTGTGAATCGCTCTCCAGATGGAAGATATGTAGCTGTCTCAAGCCGTGGGAACTTTTATCTTACATGGGAGCCCGGACAGGTTTGACCTCCTCTCAAATGTTTTCTTGCATTCCTCAAAACTAGGACCAAGCCGTTATTAGTTTCCTGAGGCTATCCCATCTTTTGAGCTCCTCAGTCATTGTGTATGCACAGTAAAGTATCCATTTAATCACGGATGTAGACTTTTAATCCTCAATTAGTTAGCTTTAAAGTATTATTGCGATTGTAAGTAATTTCCTAACACATGCTATTTTATATTGACAATGATTAAGTGCAAGTGAAGTAAAACAATCCTTTAGAACTTGAACCTACACATAAAGTTTTTTTTTTTTTTTTAATAGCAAAAAATAATTTGTTATAGAGGTACAAGTTGTACCTCAAATTAGAATGATATGCACCCTAACACGTTATTTTCTGATACTTAGAATGGTTAAGTGCAAATGAAGTAAAACAATCTTTCAGAACCTGTACCTATACTGAATCACTGATACGTTCATTATGGTACATTTGTTAAACTCATGAACAGAACAGAATGCTTACTCTTAGATATTAAGTGGAAAATAATTACCACAATCACCGTGGTTTCTTTTTTCATGTTAGAATGATATCGCTCCAACTAATCTTCAAGTTTATGTTAGTACAATGGATTATTCTTTACACAAATATGAGAACACATCCATCTGTCTTTCTCTGATTCCCAATGGACTACATTGCAGTAGCTTTTGCATTGACTGGTGTGTTTAGAAGTTAACAGTTTTCTCTCTTACCAACAATCTGTTGGTCCGAGTGAAAGGAGCTTAGTTCCCTTTAAGCAAGGTCTTGAGTTTGAGTCTTGTGAATGGAGAGACAGGTGCTGGGAGAGCTTCCCACCCTATGGGGTTTAATGCAGGTCAACTCCGCATTAGTCGGGGCCCACTGTGGCTTCCGGATACCGGGGGGCTTAATACCAAAAAAAAAAATTTCTCTTTTTTTTTGCCATTGTCCTTTTCCTTTCTTTCCATCGTCATATTATGCATGGTCAGTAGTTAGTTTGTTCAGGTATAAATTCTTGTTTTGCATTTCAATCAGTCATATGTGACTATTTACTGAAACTCATTACTTTATAATTGCCAGGCATTCTGGCAGCCACATAACAGAGCTATTGCAAGAAGAATTCAGAACATGGGATGGAGGGCTGATGGTGGTCTTTGGCTTCTTGTCCGTGGAGGAGGACTTTATCTTAGCAAAGGCACCGGGGTAAGTACTTGTGAGGATATTTTTCATTTTAGTAAATCAAGAAGTAATGCTAAATTTCTAATATATGCTGATGTTGGTATTAGCAAGAATTTCTAAATTATCCATTTCTTAGGTGAATGCAGAAGGGGAAGTTTATAAACATTATAACCCTTAAAACCACTCTACATTTACTTAAGGACTTCTTTTGAATGGTTCACGTCCATGAGAAAATTTACAGTTATGACAGTCATGTAGGTGGATGGGCATATTACATAATTTTCTAGGATGAGCAACAAAGTATATTTCTATTCCATTTTTCCTTATGCTGTTTGTTCGTCATTCTGAACACAATTACTTCACATATCTGCCTCCAATTTCAAGGTTTGAGTATCCACTATTGTATTAAAAATCTAGTTGTTTACTACTGTCATAATGTAAAATGTGGAGTTCTATTTTCATGAGCTTGTTTGACATATATTTACTTTGCAAAATACTGTAGATTTATAGACTAGATAATGTTACAAAATTAACAGATTTGTATTTAGAGGACATATATGAGTCTGTTCCAAGTTCCCCCAAAAGTCCTAGCAGTTAAAGAAAGAACTTACATTTTGTAATTTCCGAGGTGAGGAATCAAATGCAAAACTGTTTTGTTTGGTAGCACGTTTTTCTTAATTTTATGTCTCTATAAGATTTTAAGTTGTGGCTGATATTAGCCCCACCTTGTCTTTTTTTGCATTTTAATTCCTGTTATTTTAGTTGACTGAGGAGTTTGAAGAAGTTCCAGTGCAAAGTCGGGGTTTTGGCATTCTTGATGTTGGCTATCGTTCAACGGTAACTATTGTTTTCTTGTATGCATTCTTGATGTTGGGTTATCCTTCAGTTGTAACCAGTTAGACTAAACATGAGAATTTCAGTTGTATATCTAATTCCACAAGATTGCAGCAGCAGTTGTAGGTAATAACGTTACGTGTTAAACTGCTTCTAATCATTAGTCTATCCAAAAATAACTTAAAAGAATGTTTATGTGAGAAGGAAGCTACCAAGGCATAAAAGGATTTTTTCCTGAATTTCTAATCAACTGACTGTCTCAACTGAATGATTTCACTTGCAAAAGCAAAAATGATTAGATGATTTAACTGTGCAGGAAGAGGCTTGGGCAGCAGGGGGCAGTGGGGTTCTGCTGCGAACTACCAATGGTGGCAAGACATGGACCCGTGACAAGGCAGCTGACAATATTGCTGCAAACCTATACTCTGTTAAGTGAGTCTTTTTCATACTGAAAGCTGAAAGCTGTACTACTTACCAATTCTGCTGAGTCATTTTTTGTGATAATTTTATTACGAACTTTTGATTAATTTCTCATGAACTCTTTTTGTTTCTAAATTGGAATACTTGAAATTCATGTTTCCTATTAAAGTTTTAGTTAGTTGCAGATGATACTGTCATGGTATCAAAATGTTGTTTCCCTGATTTAGTAATTTGTTTGCAATTTGATTAAACTTTGGATATGTCACCACCTGTGAGTTGTTGTTTAGAGGGAGGGTGCAACGATTATGTCCATAAAATGAGAAAAAGAGAAATGATATAGGTTGAGTAATGCATTATACTAAGATTAGCCTTATATAGTTTGAATTCATAGGGTAGCTTGCATTTCCCTGATGATTTGCCCTTATCTTTTTTTTTTTTTTCTTATCCCTTCCTGTTCACTTATATATGTGTGAGTCTCATCCTCAAACCATTTAAATGTCGCCTAAAAGATGATTGGAGAATGTGTTGTGTACTCACAAAATTATTGGCCCTGTAATTTTCTTTTAAAAAAAAAAATGGAGAAGACCAATGGGAAGAGAATTGCCTGGGCCCCCGTCGAGTGCCTATGGCACTCCTCAAGATGATAAATCTTCTACATAACTTCCTAGGTCCCACTATCATTTTACCCATATTATTATTATTATTATTATTATAGGTTTGGACAATTAGTGTGGTGCAGCCCGAGCTAGCTTGCAAGCACCTTAAAACTAATCCATTCCTAGGCAATCTTAAGGATGAATCCCCAACATCAGCTTGGTGCATCCACATTGTTAGTAGACGTAGTGACATGGTTCCTAGAGTGCAATTAGTTTACACTTTCTTTTGTCCAGTACACAAATAATTTGCACTTTGAATCAATTGGAGGGAAAAGAAGAAAAGAGGTTTAGTATTAAAGGTCATAGATTCAGTTACAAAAAAGGCTATAGATGGACTTTACAGCTATTGCTGTGTCTTTGTTTATCCTGGATACCCGATCTGCTCTGTCACTTGAAACTTGATGTGTATAAAAGCTATTAAAATACCCTGATCTCTTCCATGCAGGTTTATCAACGAAAAGAAGGGATTTGTGTTGGGAAATGACGGTGTCTTGCTCCGGTATCTCGGATAAAGTTGTATTTACACGCGGTAATCAACAAAAATCATCCTTTTTGTCTTTCGAGTGCAATCAACGTCTTTCCGCTGTCATCTATATCATCTTCAATAGATTTATGGATTCAATAATCTAATTGAAGCTATTTGTTTTGGGAATCAGATGCAAAATTTTGGTAGTGACATTAAACAAATAGCTTGTGCATATTTGCAGGTCTCACCAACGATGCTAACAATTTTGTATAGTTGATTTGTATCTTCATGGTTGTCATACGAAGAGAGACCCAAAACCTCATCACTCTACTCAATGGCGAATTTGCAGCATTCAAGTAGCTTTCTCCAATTCTTCAGAGTATCTTCCCCTTGAAAAGACAATTTGTTTGATAAACAGATCAGTTGTCTCATATGGATGGTCAAACTTGGATTTTGGTCTAGATGACAATTTCTGTTTTTGGTATATATTAACATATATGAATACTCATTCCAATTCAACAAGCCTTCCAAACTTTGTTGGCTTGAAAAGTCCTTTCTGCCTTCTGGTCATTCATTCATGCTTGAGGATGTTTTATGCTAATGTATTTCCATCAAATAAACAAAATTAATTCGTATATGAGTGTAGAAACTGATATAAATAAATATAAAAATATTATCAAGTATGATCCTCCTTCCTGAAAACTTAGGTCATGTTTGGTTTAGTGAGATGGTTTATCAATTTACAGGGCATGGCATAGCAAGAAAGTATGGTACATAGATGGAGGAAAAATTAGAGAATGTAGAATAAAAAATGAATAAAATTTTATTTAATTATGGATCCTTAATGCAACGACAAAACAAAACTTTTTACTATTTATTAAATGATAAAACCTTGATTTAAAATGTTGATAACACAAATTCTAATGGTTTCATTTATTGATAAGCAAGTAGACTAGGTTCAAATTCAAGCTTTGGGCTAAAATTAAAAGAAATTAATTTTCAAAGTACACTAAATTAATACAAATGATGTATTTTTAAAATTATTTAAAGTGCGTAAAATATTGATTTGAGAATACTTTAACCATTTAAACAAAAGAAAAAAAGTGAACCACACATTCACAATGTAAACAACTCACCTTTTATATATCAAGAAGGAATTGTATCACAAAATGGTTAGGCTTGAAATTTTTTAAGCTAATGTAAAGTTTATAAATAAAGAAAATAATTTAGGGAAAATCGCACTTACCTTGACTGTACTTAAACCATGTGGGGTTGAAGAGCACATTTTTTTTATTTGGGGGTAAAGCGCACCCACCTGAATCCAGAAAGGGGCGTTAAGTGCACTTTGCCCAATAATTTATTTTAGCTATGATTTCGGGGTTAAATTGCACATTTAACATTTTCCCTTGACTTTTATAACAAATGAACTTGCAATATGTTTTCCTTTTTGGCATTGCTTATAAGCATATTCAACAGGGAAATTAACTAGCATTTGATGCCCATCAAGTTTTGCATATAGCCTTGTATTCACACAGGTAAATCCTAGATAAAACCCCCCCCGAAGCAGATGAGGGAGCTCGTTGTAGACAAGGCCTAAGCATATGCTCTCCAAGGCTGATGACTTCCTTTCGTTGCATTGAACTCAGTAATGAAAACAGAAACGGTACTCAAACAACCTAAAAATCCCAACCGAAAACCATTTGTAACTGTATTGCAAGTCCTGGTATTTACCTGAAACAAAACAAACTGAACTCATCAAAAATAGCATTTAATATTATACTATACTCTATGCTGTGGCCTAAACAATAATAATATTTTAACTCCAAAATTAGATCTACTAATAAATAATTATTGTCCTATGTTGCATTGAACTCAGCAATGAAAGCAGAAACGGTACTCAAACAACCTAAGAATCCCAGCAGAAAACTATTTGCAACTGTATTGCAAGT
>BPVZ01000057.1:257432-275084 GCA_020521535.1 Rubroshorea leprosula | reverse complement strand
TGAGAGTTACGTTTCCTTGCCTTTTTATATTGTCAACTAGAACCTCAATATCTTTTTCAAAGGGAAAAAAAAAAAAAAACAAAAACAAAAAAACCTAGGACCTCAATTTGTTTCCCATCCAACACAAGAAAAAGGGATCATCAAGCAGTTAGACATGAATTAAAAGGAAAAAAAAAATGTAGTGCAGGAAGATATTTCAAAGGAGCATTTTATTTTTCCTATCCATTGACCCAAGAAGTGAAGAAATAAAGAAAAAATTTTAATTATCATAAACTTGGGTTTTCTTTTATCATAGTATTCAGCTTATTCTATACATTTATATTTGTCATTAACTTCAAGCACGCTGTAAAAATTTACACAGGTATACTGAATGATCAACTTTTATTAAGACAAAACAGCACGACATTCTGATAAAGAAGTTTGACAGGAACAAGGAAAGGAGGAAAAAGCAGAAAATAATTTTATGATCTCACTATTTCATCAGCAAACAGCAAGAAGTTAGATCATAAATGAAGTTTCACTTTTCCAGACTGCAACAAACTTTCTGAACAATAGAATTGTCCAGTTGTTTAAATTACTGAACCAGTGGAATTGATCATGCCTCAACTGAAAAATTAAAATAAAATTTAAAAATGACTTCGGAACAATAATAAAAAGATAATTCATGATACCAGATCATAGAACCAATCAAAAGGGAAAGGATCTCAACATTTAATGCATTAGTCTTCACAGAGAGCATTCTTCCATACCTTATCAAAACTACCATTAAAAGGATCTGATCCCATGCTTTTCTTTTTAAGATTGAAAATGTTAATAGGGATTTGACCAGATATGGAATTTATGAACAATGTACTAAATGTAATGAAAACCAAGATAATCTGAAAACAAAAGACATCAGTAATAAGTATTAATTTCACCTAGAGATGAGCTGGTTGTATCATAACCTAATTTTTAACTCAGTTATCCTTTAGATGTAAATTTCCCAACAGTACTAAACAGAATTTCTCAAGAAAAAATTATGCAAAATGTACCTGTACTTTACATTTTCTATTCTTTTCTAATACCCACCACATCCATCAGTGGAAAATTTATTGCATTTGTCATGCAACAAAGCATAAAGATCTTATTTTTTTTTTTGAGTATTTTGAGATTAAAGCATGCTAACCATTTCCAAATTTACCAGAGTTTCAAATTTCCCAAATAAAACTCTTATTATGGCTTTTACATACAAGCTAGTTTTGAATTTATTTGAAGTCAATTTTGACAGCTTTTACAATGTACACATCAAAATTTGGCATAGTAGCACCATTTGCCTACCAAAACATCTAACTTCTTTTAATTAACAAAGTCAAATTTTAACACAAAGTTCTCATAAGCAGATTCATAAGATGAATGTAGCTCAAATGAAGATGTAAAAATGCATCTCAAATCACACATAATAAAGCAAGAAATAAAACTATTTCTGAGATTGAGGCCAAAACAAAAATTGAGGACATAGAGAATTATGACTTAGATACCATGATATCCTTGACTGGAAAAGGATTCATGTAGATGACCTGAACCATTATAAAATAAGGTTTAATTACATATCTATTTGAGTAACTATATTTTTCATTGTAATTGCATGAAGGATCCATAGTTAGAATAGCTTCTCTACATTAGAAGTTGACACTTCACCAAACAGAACTCTCCCATGTAAGAAAAAGATTTTGGTTACCTAGAATCTGCAGCTCAAAATTTGAAGCTTTTGGAGAAGAGCTTTCACAGGTAAACTTTTGAATGGAATCAAATTTACTTCTATAATAGTGCATCCATGATCATACTAAATAAATTAATACTATAGCTCCAAGAAAAGCTAGATTCAAAGAGCTAACAATTCTTCTAAGTTATGATAGCATAACTCAATAAAACCCTCTTAGTTAACACTTACTAAAAGAAAATTAAAGTGTTAAAGGAAAATTAGTGAAAGTAAGGCATAGCTATTCCTTGTATGTGATATTATACTTACGAATTAGCTTATGTTTGTAGTTTGACCCAAGGAAGCCACTCCATCCAACCGCTTAGCCCTTTAATCTCAATCCAATACCTTTCACAATCTTCAATTGCCCCAAAACGTTTCACCTTTTCACTCTAAACTAATCTCGAACATTAACTTCTACAATTGTTGCTTGCAAAGTCCAGAAATATATTACAATAACAGATTCAACAAGGTTTGTGTGACATTCATGTTCAGGAAGAGATATAAGTATCCTTCTTGTCACCCTATTTTCTTCTGAATTATTATTAGATTTGAATAATCAATAATGACCCATAGAAAGACATTTATTTTCAAGAATTGGGGAATGATTTGATTTTCAACCCTTTCGTTGAAATGAAACATTTTCAATTACATAGATTTCAGTTTGTCACATTTTTAAAAGGCTAATATAGAGTAACTTCAAAACCTGAAGGATTAAAGCTCCCAAAATCCAAAGAACACCTAATTTGTTACAAACTGATGATTGAGATAGCATTTGATCTCTATGTTCTTGAAATAAACTCATCCGACAGAAGTTATGAGGATGCACAACCATCAAGAACAAGACCTTACCAAATAGAAGGCTAACCACATGTCATAGCAATTCAGATGCATCTTTTATCCCCAAATGCCAAGCTAAAGACAGCCATATAAGGTCAAGAAGCTCCTTTGATCTAAAGACCACCTAATTCGTTACAAGCTGATGATGCAGATAGCATTTAATCTCCACATTCTTGAATCATGCCCATCAACAAAAGTTATGCAAAGCACAAGCAATAAGAACAAGACCTTGCCATGTAAATGGCTAATCACATATGAAAGCAATTCAGATACATCTTCTTATACCAAAATGCCAATCTAAAGATAGCTAAGGTCAACAACTCCTTTCCACTAATAAAACAAAAAGTGGCTTCTAGTCTCTAAAACTAGAAAAAATAGATCTCAAGTTCTATGCGTGAAATGGCAAGGAGGGATGCATGAAGCACAAGTACAAAATGACCAATGATTCAAAAACAATCAACTCTATGTTAATGTTAAAAGAAATTGGAATCACAAGATTTGAATAATTGAAGAACCTAGAAATAGAAGTGTTCATTAAACAATACTACTGCAACTTCAATTCTGAGTCACTGCCCAGCATCACCCCAAGCTTTACAACACCAAATGGGCTCCTACAACCAATGGCATCTATACATACTACAGTAAGTCTATCAATATTTTTATAAATACTAAAAAAATCTGGAAACAGAGAATTCTGTGCCAAACTAGTTCACCTTCTTTACTAGAAACACGATTACCCCCAAGATGACTGGTTTAAGCAACTACAATGAATAATAATAGAACTAACAAGTGAAGCCACACCCTTCAAGAACCAGAGAAAAGGACAATAAGCATAGAGAGCTCAGTCCATAATCACATTGTGAATTCCAGTTGTATATAACTTTCTTCTTTTTTATTAAAAATCTAAACCTATATTGATGTGAGGACATCACCAAAAGAAGAGAAAAGGCAAGCCACATATGCGATCAACACAAGTACAATGCAATAGATGTGCATAGTAAAATAATAATGCAATTTGTACAAATAAACTTTGAAAAAAAATGAGTTGGTAAGTTCAACAAAGTTAAAATTTGTCGCTTCTTTAAAGCTATATATGCTCACTATAATTACAGGGACAAGGGGTTAAGAAACAGATGTACTAACCAAGTCAGAAACATGGGCCTACACTCAGAAGCAAATGTTCCCTGGATACATTTGTCAGGAAAAATTATAATATACACAATCCTGCCAAGAGTGTCCGCAAGTTATCCAACAGTGCCTTGGAGTGGTTGTTCAATTATATCCACAAGTTGAATTGCTCTTTGAAAGCAACTTGTATCGCCACAACTATATAAAAAGTAAAAAAATAAATAAATAAATAAATAAAAGAAAAAAGAAACGGGAAAAGATAATTTAGATGGATAGAGAAAAGAGCTCTTTTTGAGTTCAGTAACTAAAGGACATCCAGGAAATAGAAATTCTGGGGATGGGGCCATTGATTAATTTGCTTAAGAGGAAGGCTTGTTCAATCTTAGCTCAGAAAGTTGTGAAATAAAAAAGGAAAAGAAAAGAGTTGAGACAGAATATCTAAGCAAACAGATTCATTGCTGAACATCTCCATTATCTTAGCTTCCCAATATATCCACTTGAATTACAGTCACAAAAGTCAAATAATGTACACATATTTAACAGAATAAAGATAGCTATCAAAACTTTGGCCAAACAGAAGATAGCGATCAAAAACCACAAGAAAAGGGAAAAAAATACTTGAAAATTTCACTCTGACTTGAAAATCGAAAGGATAAATATTCTCCTAGAAATCAGAAATCATTCAATATAGAAGTAGTTTAACTTACTTAAAACACAATGTAATTTCTTCACTCTCAAGCTGGTCTCCAACAATTAACAGTAGACATGTCTGGTCGACATGGCAACATGTGAGAAACAACATGACCTGATAGGATATGACAATGAAATCATTCTTTTGTTGAACCCATTTGCTTGTACAGCAAATATCTGACTTCTAAGTGACAAAGTCGCAACTCTTGAAATTTTACCTGAACTAGGAGCTCCTGCTGGTAAGTTGTTAGCCATGTTAATTGGAAAAACCAAATTATTTGGGGGTGGCCTTTCAACCTGCGGCCTAAAATAACCTGCCATGGAAGAATCAACATAAATATTAAATATATTAAAGGACATAGACATGTTAATTCTCATCAGAAATATACTAAAAAAAAGCAACAGCATTTGAGCACAAGTCAGTAAAAATTAGTAATATAAATTTGAGGATCCTATATTTACTGGAACACTAAGTAACAAATAACAGGGAAACAGAATAAACAACAAAAAGTACAAAAAATATGGATCAAGTTAGGACATCACACATGTTTAAAGAGCATCCTAAACCACACTTTCTAGAACCCATTAAAACTCTTATGCTCAATTTGTGGTTTAAGGTCAAAACTCAGAAGCATTAATCAAACTTGATTAACAAAACTAGCAAAATATAACAAAAATTACCTTCTTTTGATCAGCAAATATAACAAAAATTATAAGTCAAAACGAAGCAAGAGGTTAGCCATAGCAGCAATTTAAAGCAAACAAAAATGGCTAAGGTGGTGGCACGGTTATTACCCATCGTCACTCACCATCACACAGGTCTAGATGGCAAATGTTACAAAGTTAAAAGGAATTATGCAAGTGAGGGAGAGTTTTAATTGCGCTACCCACCCCAATTCTTTATATTTGTCTATATTGCCTTTCTTTTATTATTGATAAAAGGTTCTTTTTTCTTTCACCTCATCTAGTTCACTTTATTATCCTTCCAATTTTCACCTTTGCCTCTCCATCTGTCCCTTAAATCAAGTTAACCCTGCCAAGTGCTAATACAGACCCTTTTTTTCCTTCAGTCATTGCTCAGGTCTGTGCATGACTCTGTAGTTTCACAACTGCAGATATTGTATTTTTTTGGAACATAATTTAAATATTATATTTCACAAAATAAGGTACAATTCATTTTAAGTCACTATCTCTTTCACTTTTTCACTCTAGATCATGCATAATATGATTTATATAATCAATGAGATAAGTCTCATACAACTACTGCAATACACACAACTTTATTAGCTATCAACCATTAAGTGCCTGTCTTCAATGTGCATCTACACCCAGATAAATGATATTTAAAAATAAAAATTTCAATATTAACTTTGATGCAAAGAATTAATACCACATACCTTCCTGGACAGACAAAGGACCTGGATGGGATGGATTTCTTCCTGCCACCCACCCTCCCCGCTGATTATCAGCATTATATTCAGCTGAGGGCATCCTCCACTGTTCATCAGCCACATATTGCCTCCGGCTATCATGCTGAGGCGGCAAGGAGTATGGAGGATATGAATGCTGGGGATGTTGAGGAATTGCAGGCTTTGTGAATGAGAAATGGCTGGATGGATTTTGAGGCAAGCTAGGATGTAAAGGCCTTTGCACAAAGGTTGTATTACTTGGTTGAAATTGCTGGCTTGGTTGAGAAGATTGGGAATTTAAATAAATGTCATTATGTCCATATTCCAATTGCCTAGAAGAATTATATCCTGAAGGTTCTCGAGAAGTGCAGACCCTAATTGGAGCAAAGCAAGACGACTGCTGTGGAAACAATTCACTTTTCCCAGCAGCATCAATATGTGCCCCTTGTGAAGTATTTACTACTCTTTGAACAATTTGGTTACCCTGCAGCAGGATGTATAGATTAGATAAATATATTCACATTATAAACAGCCAGAATACAAAAAAAACAGCATCCAAAACTCTTACATTAGATGTGCTGGGGAATTCATGAGGTACAGTGGTTTGATATGCTAACTGAGAAGACTTCACTGGTGTCTGGGACAGTAACGTACATTGAGGTGGTGCCAGTGGTTGAGGTGCAAAGGATGGTGGAGGGCTCGATGGTGGAGGGCCCAATGGCGGTGCAGGAAGAGGAGGTGGCTGTGTTGGGGGAGGGGGAGGAGGAGGGGGAGGTGGTGATGGAGATGATGCAGGTGGGGGTGGGGGTGGGGGTGGCGAAGGAGGCAAAGGTGGCAATGGAGGAGGAGAATCAGGGGGCAATGGAGGAGATCCCTCAAGTAAAGGGGAAAACTCATTGCCACTATTGGAAGCCAGTTCTCGTAACCTATCCATGCCCTGCTGCTGCACATCCATTTCAAGAGATGTATTTGTGAATGGTCTTTCTTCTTTCAAGTGCCCAGATACATCTTCCATTTCAAGCTCACCATCCACATCTTCTAAGATGCAATGCCGCCTGTCATTAGGAGTAACCATGCATGTTTCTGACTCTACTACAGCACAAGCAAGCTCCACTGGTGATGCATCACAAGCATCTTTACACGAACTGCTAGGAAGATCTTCGTCCTCTTCTTCTTCAAATGCATTAGATGATAAAAGGCCAGGCAATTGAAATGTAGCATTGCTGAAACAATGACCAACAAATCACATGTCAGAAATCTATTGTACAACAGAAGGAACACACCCTACAAGTGGAGGGCAGACAAAAAATATTGCACACATTAGAATTGACTTGAAAGAGCCCTAACATAAAACTGAAACAACATACAGAGCTACCAAAATTAAACCCTTAAGGTATTTGGAACAATGTTATGCTCATATCTTGTGATAATCTATTTGCAAGAAATATAAGAAATAAACCCCACCCTTTACAAAAATTGAAGTGCACAAGATATGTACAGGCAGCAGAGCAAATTAGAAACATGAATATTATTTAACTGCATCACTACAATGATATAGAAGTGAAGTAACTCAATCTGAACAACCTAAAAAAAGAAACCCAGTTCTGCAAATGAGACATTTACTGCCCTGACTCTTCCCACAACCCTAGAAATCTATCAGTATCCTACCTTTCTGCAACATTTCCATTTTAATCTCTATTGAAGCAAGACAAAAGTTCAGGAAGAGACAAAGGAAAAAACTGAGTATTTTTTCACTGCAAGTTTGGAAAGATTTCACAAACCTGCCATACTCATCAACGAGCATGCCTTCCATTTCTCTAATGGGATCATCTATAGCACGTTCTGATCGAGAAGGACGTCTAAGGGAAAACCCAGTAATTGTGTCATTTTTTGAACCTCCAAAGTCATCCATGTAGCGCCTCAAAACAGACTGAGGAAAAATTTTCCTATCCAGCCACAACCCTAAAACCTGAAGAAGAAAATAGAACTCTTAATCCTGAATGGAAAATGTTAAGTTAACAAAGTTCCTACATCAGATAAAAGTATCATGCCTTGAGACACTGGCGGCGATTTTCACGAGCACTATTCCCCAATGGAGCAGCAGCTGCAAGTAGACGTGGTAGTGCTGCTTGAACTGTAGGGATGTATGAAGCACCCGCAATGCCTGATTAAACATTAATCAATGCCAAATTATCTAAATTGGAATAATAGTTTTTTCTTTTAGGAAAATACATTGGAACATAAGTTGCTGGCTATCAGGTCATATTTTGGAGAGAGAGATAAAGGAAACAGTCCTTCCAAATAAAATACAATGCGGATTTTAAATTTTCCAAAGGAATTTGGATTCAAAGCAAAATATTGTTGCATGAAGCATACATAGCACAACAATGATAAAAGAAACAATAAGAAAAGGCTGCCTTAACTCTTCTTGTTAACTGCAATACTAAAAGCATTTATCATCTGAACCAACCTTTTTGATTATGAGAACACTGGGTGATTGAATCCACCAGAAAGAAGAGATCAATTCTATGACTTAAATCAGGCTCACTTTCCAACTTCCGAATGAGAAGTTCCACAACCTGTATGCAATCATGAATCATGTAGCTTTATAACATTTCCAACAGGCAAAGCATATCTTAAAAAGATAATCAGCCTACTAAACATCGCATGTCATAACAATTTTTTTTCTTTTAAAAATTTCATAAGTCATAAAATAGAATAATTCAGAATTCCAGCTAAACAGCCCCCTGACCCTCTAAAAAGCTACTTCTGATCTAACATCACAAATGTAGATATATGTGATGTGATACACATGATAATCGCACACAATGTATGGCACCTTAACATGACACAACAAATTGAAAACACATGGTCTACCATAGGGTTTAACATCTTCATCTCTGTAGTTGAACCATCAAAAGTCACCCGGAATAAGTCACATGGTGACGCTATTTTCAAGCCAAAATTGGCCCCACACACTCCAAACACATGGGCCCCGCAATAATCAGCCAAATTTGTCCATACTTTAAGCATAATAAAAGCTCTAACAACAAGCTATTTAATTGGGCTTCCAATAATAACAAACTATTAAATTGTTTCCAAGATACACCCATTACCCAAAAGCCTCCATAAAAATGTCACCTTGCTCCATTACCAAGATGATCACCTTATAAGTATGACTCGACCACCCGGCTTGCCACTCCCCCACATCATTTCAAGCCCCACCATTGAAAATAGATGAGCATATGAGCATATTTTTTAACCTACCTCATTGGAAATGCCATACTTGGCACAATCAATAGCAAGACGGGTTGCACGCCCAATACTTTCTTTAGTCCTGGAAAGAGTCTCTATCATTCCTTCAAAGGCATCTCGAGCAACGGCTGCCTCTGTATCACCACTAAGTGAGCCTCCTGCAGCTCTATGTCCAGAGCTGGCCCTTCTTTCCTCAATCTCTTCTGTTTCTGGTAGACTTTGTGAAGCTGCCTGGTGACTAAGATTTGAAGGAGAAATTAAATTAGCTTGATGAGGGAATCCCTGTACATCACCCTGCATAGAATTGCCAATAGCAGACAAAAAGGGGTGAACTGTAGATGGGCTTGGACTCCTGCCCTTTAAATCAGAAATCGACATCAAAACAGAACTGGCATTTCCAAGAGTAAATTGTTGAGAGTGAGCTTGTCGCCTCTTTGCTTGAGCAGCCGCAATAAGGTGCTTCATAGACATAACTGAATCTGGAGTCTTGGAATCAATCAGTGAACCACTCCTATCTTCTATACCAGTATCAAGTCTACATACAAAACAAGAAAGTGAAAACTGTAACATGAAACTTAAGATAAACAATTAACCAACATATTTCACTGATAGAATAATACCCTATCAAAGTTTCCGAAGGAACACCACCACCATCATTTATCCTTGATATTGCTTTTGGAGTAGATTTTGGTCTATCAACAGAAGCTGCTGGCTTATTTCTTTGACCCGATACCTGATTTTGAGAAGACTTTAAACTTCCAGAACCCAAAACCGATCCCTTTGCTGATCCAGGCTGAGTCTTTTTCTGAGTTCCATTGTTGGAAACTTTAGTGGGAGCTCTGGTGCCTTTATGTTGCTCAACAACTGGTTTTGTAGCAGAGACTGAAAGAGGAGACTTTTTTGGGGAAATTGGAACTGGCTTGATCTCCTTAGAAGACAAAGGCTCAGCCTCTGACCTTTTAGGACTAAGGGAGACATAAGCAGCTGGCTTCCTCTCAACAGTTCGAGGAAGAACAAGTGAGGAAGGCCCAATTTCTCCTTGTGCAGAGACCTCCTTTGAACCAACATTCTCAAACCCAGCAGAACCACCAACTTTTGGCTGAGCACAAGAACCCATATGATGAGGACCAGTTCTATTAGAAACATCAGAAACAGATAAAGGTTCTTTAACATTCCTCACAGATCCTCCATGAACAGGAGTTTTTGGTTTATCATCGTCCTCATCTTCATCATATAGGCAAACAGCTCTTCGCTTTTTCAGTGATTGGCTAACTGGAATTTTGACATTATTGGAACTGGAAGCACCAATCTTCAAATCACGTGAATTTTTTCCAAATTTACAATCAGAAGAGTCAGACCTAGGTTCCAAAGCCCTCCGACGGCGCTTTGCTTGGGAAAGCTCTGCTTCATCACCAGAATTACCAGACCCCATTGCTGTTGGGGCTCGCAATGCTAAAACAGGTGGAGTCACTCTTTTGAACTCTGATTGTTTAGCTGTGTTATCATTGTCATTATTAGAGCTTGAAGCATGATTCATGTTTCTCCCTTGTGATCCCTTAGAAGCAACATTTTTAATATCTATACACTTGGACATTTTGGCAGGATATAAAATCTCATCCATTTCTAACTTGGGCCTTTCAAGTCCAGGCACACCACTTTTTTTCTTACCAGATGTCTCAGCCTTTGAATTGACCAAAGCATCCCATGCAATACCAGAGCGCTTAACATTTCTTTTGGCTTTCAGCAAATCCTTTTCTTTTCTACCACCACTGTGATTTGAATATGTTTTAAGAGCTCCTGATGAAAAACTCCTCACTCTGCTGCCAGAAACCTTTTCTTTTACTCCATCCTTCAGTTGCTCCTCAGAATCAGGCACATCAACACAACTGTCAGACTTCTCATCCTTCATTGGTGTCACAACTGAGCTGCTATTTTTGTGTCCCTCAACCACATCTTCAGATCTTCTCCTTAATCCAGAAGCAAACTTCTTTGACTTCTGATCATCTGTAAAATTTTTCTGACCATTTTTTGGGTACTTAGAATGATCAATATGTGATGTTTTATCACCAGAAACCTCCTTCATATCAGAAAGATCATCCAAAGAGGATGCAGACAACTCAACCTTAGGTTGTGCACCATTTGATATTTTATGCTTTCTCTCAGAAGAAATAATGGGAGATGAGCCCCCACCTGCACAACCTGAAACAGATGGCTTTGTATCTTCATTATCAGTTTCACCTTTGTGGGACTGTAGATCACCTCCATCAATTGTAGTTTGTTCATTGGGTCTGGCAGCCGCTGTTCCATTCTTTAAATCAGACTCTGCTCCATCATCCTCAACAGGATCAGCAGAGGATACCTCACATCCAGGCCTTGATCTATCAGTATCATCTCTCAGACTATTTGACTTTTCTTTTTGTAACTCTTCAAATGCCAGACAGATTTCCTCCACAGCTTGGACAAAGTTCTTAGCTTTACCTTGAATCTTATCTAACAATTTACGCTTCGTTTCACTGGTGAATATTTGTATATCACCCGGCGCAACAAAAGCTCTGTGGAGTAGACAAAGTAAGAAAGTAAAACACATGCCAAAATCTCAAAACAAGTGCAAAAGAATTCTCAAAAAGTATGGGGAAAAAAGAAACATATGCTTCTTGCCTTCTTCTGAGTGAGTGCAAACACATTGGGAATGTGACTTATGCAAAGCCAAAAAGTTACCTTTAGTTCTAGTTATGAAAAATAAAAGAAAAAAATAATAATATTTCAAGGTTATTAATTCAAATTTAGAAGAATGAGCATAATATAAATAGTATATCCTGTGAACATGGGTCAGTAGACACAGTTAACCACAAACGACCCAAGGAGTTGTAAATGTCCAGAATAGACTGAACATCAATCAAAAGTTATATGCTGATAAAAAAAAATGCAAAATAAAAAAAGAAAAATCTAAATCAAAAGTTATACTGATAATCACAATTCCTGCTCTTACTTCAGACAAAACATCACTCGTATTTTTCTTTAAGACACACTTTTTAGTGTTGTCACTTATCGACACTTCTGTCATATCTGCACATTCACTGCCTACCACTTTGTACATGTACTATTCTTTTCATATAGACCCTCACCAGATTTGAGATTTTTCTTTGCTACAGATTGGAAATAAGGGAGACTCGACTCTTGCCCACACAAAATTAGTCATCAAAACAGAGAAAAATATGTAAGCAAATTAGAAAACCATTTGTTTCACCTTATCAGAAATCAGAAATGATCAAGCAGTAGTAAGCCCCAACCCTTTATAATGAAATTACAATCAGTTTGAACATGTTCCTCTCATTGATAATTGTAGCCTTGGAAACCAGACTCATAATACACCCACCACTAAACACAGAAGGAAAAGGATAGAAGACATGCCATAAGCCAGACAGCGTCACATCCTCCAATCTGATGCCAGTGCAACTATTAAACCAAATTAACAGTATAATTTTCAATATTTGTTCAGAACCATTCAGAATACTTCTGTAACTACATTCTACATTACATAAAATATTTTCCAATAAACTGATGTAATTAACAAATGTCTTAAGTTCTAATGGAACTGGCATAATGACCTGCAAATTAGGATGATGAATACACTTACGAACCTACATGGAACTTCAATTGCCATGAAGTATCAAAAGCTTCAAATATACCTCACACTCCTTGGATAAAATAGTATGCCAATAATAACCAAAAATGTGAACCCACAAGCCATATTTACCCTGTCAATGTTCACAGCCTGACAACCATATTCCTAAAGATGTCACCAGCCCCTTCTATCTATAATAGCCTCCGACAAGAGGTTCCAACCTCTTTACATGTCCAAAGTTCAACAATTTGACTGTATATATAAAAGGACAAATTGCCTATGGCCTACCTGTGGCTTTGGGCAGGTGCACATAATCCCTTGAGGTTTCAAATTTTGCACATATCAACTTGAGGTTTGCACCATAAGCCACTTGCCCTCGAGGTTACATGAAATGCCCTAAACATCCCTAAGTTCCTTTTCTTATTCCTTGAGTTTTCTTTTTGCTCTAGGTGGACATTTAGGACATTTCACATACCCCAAGTGACAAGGCACCCATTGTGCAAAATTCAAGGAGCTATGTGCACATTTTCAAACCTAAGGATGTTATGTGCACCCATCCAAATTCACAAGTACATTGTATGCACATTATGAAACCTCAACGAGTTATGAGCACTCACCCAAAAACCCAGGTAGCCAGGTTATGTCAAATTTGCCCTATAGAAAACATTTCTAAAGTGCAACAATAATGAAGGAAAGACATATTCCAAACAAACCATAAAGATATTGAGAATTTTGAGATGAACGTACTTCAGTAGAACATCATGACAAAACATGGATATAACCTTACAAGTTATGAACCACAGAAAATACAGAACACAGCATCATTGTAGCCATTATTTTGATAATATATTTTTTGACGTCTTTAAATAAAAAGGCGTGCAGAAATAGGGTGATTTTGAAGAAAGAGAAGATGTTAACAACCTTTTCTGAACTAACAAAGATAAGATATTGGCTACGGATTAAAGCTCAATTGCATAGGATAATGTTCTTATTATTTGAATAGTGTTTTAATTCAAGGGATTGCTTGAAATCTTATTGAGGAAATTTTGTAGCTATAGGATAATGTAATTGATATTTTATGTACCATGGGAGGTTTGCTGAGTGAGGAATGATTAGTTAGAAGCAATTTGCACAAATTATATAGATCTATATTGACCTAAGGGTTGGAGTACCCCTAGCACTCCTTTTATTAATAATGTGATATCTTTATGTTTAAATGAATGGAAAAACATCTCATAATTTGTGAGTGAATTATCAGTACAATTCCCTGATCATTTGCATACTTTATCATGTGTGCATGATGTTAACCATATAATTGACCATTAATTGTAACTAAGTTGGATGAACTAACCACCTACAACTCTACAATGGCACAGAGAAATCATATCATGCAAAGGAAACCTTTCCTTCTCAATAATTTCGGAGTCTATGTGAAGAAAAGCACAACGTAGTGAGACAAGGCCAACAAGTGGAACAAATAATACCAATATTCAATGTTCTCAATTGAGAGCTAACAAAGCTTACTTCAGTGGGAATATTAGGCCAAAAGAGTGCATTTTACATAAAATTTAACATTTCACTTTCAAGGGAGATACTCCATAGATTTCATTTTAAGTAATATGCGCAAAAGCAAAAGACATTCTAGAAAAGTACGCACGATACAATTCACTAATCAAATTGCTATGGCCATGTCCACCATCTAGAAGTAAAAATGCAAGATCAGATGGAAACTACTTACATTTCTTGTGTTCCAAAGAAATGAACAAAGTATTTCTTCGGATCATGACCTTGATCCCAATCCTCAGGTCGGCTAACCTGAAATTCAAAGCCCACAGAATGTGACTCAAAATAAGGACCGTGTTGCTTCCCCATTAAAGGAAATTTTTTTAGGAAAAAAAGGCACCAAAACAATAATAAATCAATGAGGAAAAAGCACCAACTAACAAGCAATTTGCATGAAAAAACAAACTAAATGGGAAAAAAGATTAGGCCAGCATCCTATAGTTGAGAACAAAACCCTTCCTCTACCCTCCCATCCCACCAAAGACAATAAGCAAAGAGGGAAAACGGAACCCATTAAAGAATTTTCTTTTCACTTCTCTTCATTTTTTGGAAGAAATAACCCAACAGTAAATCCTTGCATTGAAAGTTCAAAACAAGTTAGATATCAAAACAAGTCGGTTACCACTTCACCCTATTCAGCTACTACTTGCGATGCATTCAGAATCCTAAGTACTAAAAGTAGCTTCACTAAAAAAATAAACAAAGTTACATACGTAAATAATGAAACGAATATGATTCCCAGAAAGTGTAACTAAATAACTAACAAACGTGCAGAAAATAAGGCAATGTCAATACACGACAGTAGGAAATCCATCACAGATCCCCCTCAACAAAGTACAAACTCCAATCCAAACTAATTAGCATCAATATTCAACTAAGTAAGAAATGGAAGAATCCAAAAAAAAAAAAAAAAGAAGTAATTCTAGAAGATAACGACATAAACATGATAAAAAATTCAAGAATTAAGCCAATAAAAATAAAAAATAAAAAATAAAAAAACAAAAAATTGTGTAGAAAGAAGTGACCTTAGCAGGCCAAGGAGGGAAGCCCTTGACCTTGGCCAGAACAAGATCGCCCAAACTCAAATCCTGAACCTTGGCCTTGCTCGCTCCCCTTTTACGGCCACCAGCCATGAAGATATCAAAACCCTAAAAAACTCCCCGATGCCGTCGTTTCTAAACCAATCCAATTGCGAATTCCGGATTCAAATCCAATCCCGATAAAACCCTAAAGACAGAGAACAAAAAGCCGTAGCTCCGATATCTTGCCAGCAAAAACGCCAGCGGCAAAGTGCGCGGGGTCTTCTGGCGACAGAGGCGAGCTAGGGCATGGAGAGATTGATCGTAGAGAGAGAAAGTGAGTAGTATTGCGGATGAGAGAGAAGGAATGAGACCTAAGGGAGAGGCGGTGGGTCGAGGAAGAAGAGAAGGGAGAAAGCAAAGCTGATGTTTTTTGTGTTCTGGCTTTTGGGGCGATTCGGTAAATTTGGGGATTTTTTTGGGCACAAGGGCCGGAGAGTGGTGTTCTCGGCGTTCTTGCGAAGCATTCCCATTTCCTAATTATTAATAATACACTTATACATTATTTAGAAAAGTAAAAATTTTAAATTCAGAGTATTGTTATTTTAAATATTTGGTAAGATTATTTATATATTTTTAATAAATTTTTGTGTTTGTTAATTTATTAAAAATATTTTAATTTTTTATTATTATTTTATAACATTTTAATTGTTAGGATAACTTGATTTTTCTCTATCCCTACATTATTATTGCTTCTTTTTTTTGCAAAATAATGCTTGATTTATTTTATCTTATTTTTACTTTTTCACTACTACTAATTTTTTTTACCTAAAAATTAGAAATTAAACTTTAAATCTATAATTAAAAATATAAGTAACTTTATTATTAAATTACACAATTAATGATTCATTACTATTAATACTGTGGATTAATAATAATATATTAACCCACGAGCAGTAGATGAATTAATAAAGAATTTTTTCAATTTAACCAAAAATCTTGATTTTAAGTTTTGATAATCAAGTTTTATTAAAATTTGTGACGGAGAGTTTTGTTGCCCGTTGATTTCTATCCTACTCGAATCTAGATTAATTAATAACTCAATGAACTTTCGAATATAGGTGATTCATACAAAATAAAAAATAATATATTTGATTTCAAAAAATATAATAAAGAGAATGGGAGCTGAAGGTTCGCTCCTCTCCCCTTTCCTCCTTACTTGGATAAGTAAAAATGGGGCGAGAAGGTGAATAGATGGTCCCTCTACTCTCATTCACGACCATCCCTTCGTCTACAAAGAACTCCATCAAAGCGGTCACATGGTTGCGCGTCTCATTTAGGCAGGTGAAATATTTATTTGGCTTGAAATCGAATTCTCAATTATTAATAATTAATTAAAATTAAATTTTTAACTATTACTTTTGTAAAAAAAAAAATTCCCTCCATCTATATAACTAAAAAATTAAAAGATAAAAAATAATGTAAATGACTTTTGCCCTCTTTTTCTCTAAATTTTTTAACTAAATAGAGAATTTTTTTCTTTTTTTTCCTCTTCTCAAATCAAATATACTAAATGAATGCGCAGAATTATCTGCAATCAATTAAAATTATAATCAATAGATTGGGTTTGGTTAGTTTTTAAATTTTTTTTACTAAAATTCAAAGTGAATCAATTTTAAATAGTTTGGTTTTAATTATTAAGTGTAAAAATTAAAAAGTTAATGATTAGGACAAATATATTTGAAAGTGCTAATCTAAAATTTTTATATAAGTTTTTTAATAATATCTAGATTTTTTCACTACTTTCCACTATTTTATTTCTTTACTTAGACAATTTTTATCACTTTAAACATTAAAATTAATAAATTAACAATTAAAAAATTAAAAAATATGAAAAAATATAGGAATATTTTTTTTGGTTAAAATTAAAATCAGACCAAATAATTATCATAAAAAAAACTAAAACTGATAAATCCAAACTTTTTAATTTGGTTACTAGTTTTTATAATTAAAAACAAAAAAAATTAGTTAACTAATAATTCAATTTCGATCAAGCAAAACCGAACTATGCCTGCTCTCATTATGAACATACAATAGGAAAAAGAAATATATTATATAATAAGGGTCTCTTTAGTACAACAATTTAAGAGTAATGATTATTGGTTTTAACTAACTTACTAGAGATAAATGTTTAGTAAATTTGTATATTTTGAAACCATTGTAAATAAGATATTTAATAAAAATTTGTATCTATCCATTTAAAACTAGTAAATAACAATTAGAATATAAATCATTAATGAATTAAAAAAGCTAATTCAAGTAGTTTTTCATATCAAATTGGTAGCGAATGAGAATTTTTTAATTTATTGACAAATTTAATTTTTT
>BPVZ01000057.1:235599-257332 GCA_020521535.1 Rubroshorea leprosula | reverse complement strand
AATAATTTTAACAATAAAATATATATAAAGAAAAAAATATACTTACTTGTTTTTAAACATATATTATTAATCATTTAACATTAAACAATAATTGTTAATTATTGTATAATCAAACAATTATATCAATCGAATTCGTCATCTACTATTTGCTATTCATTTTTTACTAATTGTCACCTGCTATCTGCTAACTATTGTCTAATACTCACTATTAATATCCATAATCTATTACTCATTACTCACTACCTGTTACCCCGTTATCTGCTAAATTTTAACAATTAAACTGAACAGGTCCTAATAAAGAGAATTATTATCATTATTCTTAGCGAACTGGGTTAAGTCCATTTTCCTTGCAAATCCATAAATTATTGCCTTTTATGTTTAATAGAAATGTGTTAATTTTATTTTTAGTTTAGACAATGAACATATGTCAGGACGAGATTGCTTGAAATTAATCCCTCCAAGGTAACGGAGTAAAGAGTTCTAAAAGCACATTCTCACATTGATCATTATTATTTTCACACATTTTGTCGCCTTTATTTATCTTTTTTTGTGTATAAGTAATGCTTCCTTGGGTATAGTTAGCGGCTTTTACAGAATATAGGTGATGAGTTACTGGTCCATCATATCAGAATCTGAAATTTGAGGGGCTAAAGTGTCAAAAACGTGAAAGCATGTGGCTGTCTACTACTTCGTCAATAATTTTTCTTTTTTTTGCACAGCATTCTTCTTCAAGAATTTAAATACCATTTGTGATTCTTAATCGCTTGGCTTGCGGAGCACTGAAGGAAATATATCAATGGGATTTGGAATTCATTTTCTGCATATTTTTATCTTTACAAAAGTAAATAAGGAAAAAACTAGGGCTGGACATGTTTGTCATAAATTGGAAATTGTAAAACTACGAGGGGTCTGAATGTTCCTTCCGCAAGTGACCGAGGACAGCGACCAGATTTCTTCTTTCAGCATCAGCAGAATTTTTACGTTTTACTAATCCAGTTCTTTTCTACTTTCTGAAGTGTGTTTGTCCACTCTGATAAAAGTGTTTATATTTTAATCTTCTACGTCTTTTATTTATTATTTTAATGTTTTTTCCCTTCTCTTTCTTTTTGTTATTTTGGTGGCTTGCGTCTTTGTTCTTTTACTTATTCTCTAAATTATATGCTCTTTACTTTTTGTGTCGCTCATCTTAATTTTTAGTATTGTCTCTTCATTGATCATGCTTGCGGTTTCTATTCTTTTTTTATTCAACAACATGCTAACTTCAAATAATAACATGAGTAGCTAAACCTTCATACATCTAGGATTATGAAACTAGGTCCATTAGCACATCCACGAGCAATTAATCCCTTTTGTTTTGAGATGTCGATGTAGGGTATTTTTATTCATTTTAACATATTGTAGATGATTTAAATCTCTTCATAATTTATTTTTGGTGAACAAGACTTAAATAGAGAAATATCACACTACTAGTTAAGATTATCTTTAGGCTTTTCATATCATTGCTCAATAAGATTATTATTAGGGATTACCCTTTTATAATTTATACTTGGAAAATGAATGATTAATCGTATAATACGAGACTAAAAGCTAGGACTAAAGCTCAGGGATATGTGCTTATATAACCTAGTTGATTAATACTAAATGTTCATTAATATTTTTCATCTTTAATTAAAACTACCTATTTTTATTATTTATAGTTTTTGTCTTCTCAATCGTGTTTAATTATTTGTCTTGGTTCACCTGAGTTGTTCCTTTGATCTAACAGTACTGTCGACCCACACTCTCCAAAGTTCTACAACAACTTTGAGCACTTGCAGTATAAATTAAAATTCACATTATAAATTATGTCAATATATTTAAAAAATTAATTTTTCTTTATATTGTACTTAAAACTCAAATCTTAAATTCGAAAAACAAAATTCGCTTATCAATACACACAACAATTATAACTTGGTTCGATCCTTACAAAGTTTAGACCTTTTTTCAAAGCAATATGTTTTGGCCAACAATTTTGATTTATGACATAGAATTTTTCTAAAATTTAATTTTGATTTATGACATAGAATTTTCTTTAAATTTGCATCTAATTCGTACCCCTAAAACAAAAAAGTCTCTTTGGCCATTTTTTTTTTTTCATAATTGATGTTTTTCAAAAATTTTCTTTTTGGTTGTTGTGTGGGAGAAGTATTTAGCTATTTACTTTGTATAGAAAACAAGAAAATGAGTTTTTCGATGACTTTTTCTTGCCCAAGGAATCGACTTCCGTATTTAATGACTAAAAGAACATCAAATTATATTATAAGAAAGCACCCAAAATATAGGAGGGGTGCTTTTCTACACAAATGAATTAGAAATAATATTCAAACACTTTTCTAATTAAGAGTTTATACAATATATATTATATATGGTATATTCGGTATAAAAGTTTACGATAATGGCTTTTAATTTTATAAATTTATTCATTTTCGAACAGGTATGAATTAAATATTTGGTAAAATTTTTTCATTTAACAATTTGGAGCTACTGTAATAAATAATAGCTAGTTAATTAAGGTTCAAACTACTAACAAATTAAAATATTTTAGTTTTATGAATAAATTTATTCATTTTAATTATTCAAAATTTTGTCACCGTCTAAATTACTAATTATCTAATTGACTTCAACTTAATTTTTTTCTCTTTTATAAGTAATAACATTAAGTAATTGTTATATTTTACATTAACTTATTATAAAAAAAATTTACATTAACTTAATAAACAAAATTTACTTATTAAAGGAAATAAATTAAAAGTTTGTTTTGCCTTTATTTAAAAATACTATAATATTTTCTTTGTTAAAAATAGATAAATGAGTACCTGATTCACACTTTTATATTTTATTTATTTATATTTTTGCTATTAAAAAATTAATAATTTTAATAATAAAAAATAAAAATATTCATCTAATTACTTTTAAATATATCCTTTTATTCATTTAACTCCAACAATAATTATTAAATATTGTATAACTAAATAATTATATCATTCAACGTCTATTATCTACTTTCCACAACCTACTCTTCATTGTCTACCATCCATCAGCTTCTGGATTTTAACCATTGCATTAACCAGGCCCTTGGTAAGGCTAAAATAAAAAGAAACTTCGAGAAAAACAAAAACATAAAAGAACTAGAAGACCAACTAAGCTATATAAGAACTAAAGGATTGACTAAAGGCCTTATGTAACGATTTGGTTATAATTGTCAATAGTTTTACCCTAACTATTATAGGATAAATGTTTGATAAATTTATTTATTTTAAATTCACTACAAATTAAGTGTTTGGTAAAATTTTTTATTTAACGATTTAAAACTAACGAATAGCGATTAGAATTTGAACCGCTAGTAAATTGAGATTTTTTAATTTCATTAATAAAATTTAACTTTTTTAATTTTTTTTTAATTTTTTGCCACGATCTATAATTAACACTTATCTAATTGATTTTAATTTTATTTTTTTCTCTTTAATAACATCAAGTGATTATTATATTTTTATTTTTTACTTTTAATTATCATTAAAAAATTATATTAACTTAATAAATACAATTTGCTAATTAGACAAAATAATAAAAAGTTTTTTTTAATTTATTTAAAAACATTATAATTTTTTCTTCATTAAAAATAGAAATGAATGTGTGATTCACAATTTTTTAATTTTATTTTTTTATTTATTTATTTATAAAATTAACAATTTTTATAATAAAAATATAAAAAGAAAAAATACACTAAGTTGAACATGTTCTTATTAATCATTTAATATCAAACAAGAACCGCTAATTATTATATAGTCAAATGGTTATATCAATTAAAATCAACTACCTATAATATGTTACCCATTATCCGTGTTACCCATTATCCGTGTTACTCATTATCCGCTAACCGTCTTTCGCTACCTGTTGCTGCTATCTATTATCTATCAACTACTATTCATCATCTGCCATTTGTTGGATTTTAACTGTTATACCAAATAGACCTTAAAACTAAGGAATGCTGTAGAACATAATCAAAGGATTGAGTAAACTAAGAACTATGGTAAGAAACTCGACTAAACAACTAAGAGGAAATATTAATTAGAACAGACTAAAGGAAGTAGTACTGGCAGATTGAAAGTAAATTCACAGACTTATTGAAAAAATTACACTTGTAGATTAGACCAAGCTACTAGCAAAAGTTGTAACGTCCGATAATTTTTTTAATTTCATATTTGCCCTTAGTTACTCTTGAATGCTTAAAATGCAAATTTGTGAACCAAAGTGTCTATTTAAACAAAATTGAGTTCCTTGGATTGAAAATAATAAAATGTGGGTCTAGATAAGGCCATGGCATTATAGATGAACTTTGATGGTTCTATAGCTCTAGTCATACCTTAAGTTAGTGAAAAAAGGCTTTCATTAATGACAATTTTGGTCATTTTACATATAGAAAATGTCGAAAATGACATATTATAATATAAAATATATTATAATATTTATTTATGCTCAAAATAGCCATTAAGTAGTTTATTTTAGTCTAATTAAGCTTGAGTCAAAGGTTAGCCAAAGATAAAGGCTTTCATTAATGACAATTTTGTAATTATGGAGACTTGGACAAATGAAAAAGGGGAAGAAGGAGAGCTGAACCGGAAAAATTCTGGTTTTTGGAGAAGGGAGTCCACCACCTCCATGGAAGCTCCCTTTTAAAGCTTTTCTCTTCCAACTTCCAACCTATGGCAAAAGTGAGTGTTTTTCCAAGGTTTTCAACATGTTAAAGCTATTTCTTATAAGTATTTTGCTTGGGGAGGTCTAGATTTTAAGTTATTTTATGACCTAAATTTTAGAGTTAGAATGGGGTTGCTTAGATCTTGTTGGATTTGTCATATATGATGCTCTTAGTTATGATCTTTTTATCATTTTTATTCTATAAATTGCTAAGTGAATCTTAATTTTGGTTTATTTGTTTTTAATTTTAAGGTTTATGGTTAAATTTGAAGTTGAAGATGGCGATTGACATTGCATTTTAAGTTAGAAAATGGTTTATATATTGCTTTTAGTGTGAGTATTGAAAATAAAGAAAGAAAAAAAGAAGAAGAGGAGTACTGGAAGGAGGGGCCCTTTCTCTATTTCCCTTTCTCTCAATTCTCCATTTCTTCCTCTTTTCTTCCTAAAATTAGAGAATTCTTAGTTTTGCCTAAAAGCTTGATTAATGCTAATATTGATTTAAATGCCATAAATCTTGTTAATTGAATTAACAGAACTTAAAATGAGTTTTATGATATGTTGAAGATTAGCGTAAAATTAATTGTCATAATGCTTACTCTGTTATGCTTTGTAAAGTTAAAATTGATCACGACAATTTGAGATGAATATACCTACTTTGAAACCTTTGTGCTTGGTGGAGTTTAGACTTGATTTGAGCGAATGTGCCTTTTTTACTATTCACGTGTACTGTTTATAACATTGTGCACAGCATAGTTCAATCACTTAATTAAGCATAGTTCAATCACTTAATTAAGCATAGTTTTGAGTTTATTTCACCTCCTATGCTTATAATGTATGTGTAAAGTTTTAAAACAAGGTTTATCAACTTAAAAGGAGTCTTTGTATTCTAAGTGTATTTTATAACCTATGAATTCTAATGATTTTGGGTTAAGTTTGAGTTACAAAGTTTATATGGCATAACACTAATTTAAAAATGTAATGAAGATATTTCGTGCATATGGCTATGCTAGTAGTTATTGTTATTGGTTGAAATATTGGTTTTATGCACTTGGTGAGTTTTTGATTTTTAACATAATTATATTCCCTAGTTTTGAGATAATTACTTTGTAAAAAAAAGACATGACATGTTGAAGTTGAATTCAAATTCATGACATGTTGAAGTTGAATTTAAATTCATGACATGTTGAAGTTGGATTTAAATTCAAAATGTGAATATTGTAGTGGTATGTTTTGTAGTACATTATATTGTGGAGACTTTGTGCCATTTTTGAGAAGATGGCAAATTTGAAATATAATGAGATATTTTATGGATATTTGTTGATATTTTACCTCGAAATGCCTTCTGCATAGTAAAATGATACATTTTATTAAATGACGTGTCTTATCCAAAAGACATAAGATGAGACATAAGATGATAGCAGTGTATTGGCTAACTCACTCAAATTATGATTATATTTATATGATTATAAGCTTTGTGGTTTACTTAGTGGAAATAGTCAAGTTATACATGCTTAGTGATCTTGCAAACTTGTGCTATAAATATTGAGTTATGATTTGATTGATTAAGATGATGTGTATGGGTATACATAAGTAAGCGTAATTATTCTATATGTTATTTATCTGTATAACTTAGTTATAAAATGTTTTATAATATATTATACTTACAAAGTTCATAACTCACTAAAAGTTTTGTTTTGGTATTTGTTTTTCGCCCAAATACTTAGTTTCTCATCTTTGAAGTTTATTTTTGTGGTGGAGTAATCACTTGTTTCTCTTAACATTGGTGGGTAATGCTTAGATAGGTAGTGATAAATCTATGTATTTATCAGAATCTTTGATCTTAATATATAATAAGTACTTTTAATGACTATCGTTCCTTAGTAGTTCATGTAAAAACTATATTTTGGATTTTAAATTATGAAGATCTTTAAACTTTACATATGTTATGATTAAATAAAAACAAATTGCATGTTTTAATGATTTTTACATAAAACCCCTATTTGTACATATATAGGCCCTCATGGTATATATATAAGCATCATATAGATATGAAAAAAATGCGTTACATAGACATAATAAATAGCATAGATAAAAGTGTAATAAAGCTTTCAAACATAAATAATCTATTTTGCATTAATATAACTAAAAGCACATGCAAAAACACATGAATTGATTATAATGACAGATCTGGAATGTGTTGACAGATTTGCAACTATAATCTATTTGAGCGAACCAAAGAAAGCATAGGGACGGTTCCAGTACTAAAACAAATACAATTAAAATGTGAGAATTGTCTCAATTCCTAAGCTAAGTGAACTTGGCTAAGACAATAAAAGAACAACTAAAGCAAACTTAGAAGGCTAACCACGAACAGGTTCTCAACGCCAGCATCCGTTTGGTTTGTGGAAAATAATCCTATGTTTGAATATGTTTTCTATAAAAAATATTTTTTTAAGAAGACATTTTCTAGTGTTTAGAAGATTTTGAAAAAATTATTTTTGCTCTTGTTTGGTTTCATTGGAAAATCTTCGAAGTTTACTAACCTCAACCTTTTGGTAGTCTTCCGATGAAAACATTTATTAGTTGTATGATCTATCAAAAGACAATAATGCCCTAAATAAGTTAGGGAATGAGGATGCGTGAAAATTTATTAATATTATTTTTGCCTTTTTTTAGGTTAAATTCTAAATGTGGTCCCTCAACTTTAGTGAGTTGCACATTTTTGGTCCCTCAATAATTTTTTGCACTTTTTTGATCCCTCAACTCTAAAAAATGCACACTATTAGTCCTTCTGTTAATTTAGACTGTTAACTCCGCCATGTGGCATTTTTTATATTTTTTTTATGACATGGCGAAAACAACTTTAAAAAGTGTTGATTTGGCATTTTTTTTGATGACAGGTTAGTGCCAACTCATAAACTAATTAGTATTTATATTTTTAATAAAAAAAATAAAAAAATTCGATCCATCTTCTTCCTTTCTTTTTCCTTTTTCTTTCTTCCTCTTCTTTCTTCCTCTTCTTCCTCTATGTTGCTGGGTTCAAGGGAACTCAGCTCAGGCTCGATGGAACCCATCTGCTGGGTTCCACCGAACCCAGCTCGAGTTCGATGGAACCCATTTGTTGGGCTCGATCGAACCCAGCTCCACTTTTTTTTGTTATATGTTTGTTTGCGAGAGATTATCCAAATTGCAGGTTGTGAAGGATTTTTAGGATCCTTTTTTTCATATTTTTTAAGTATTGTCTAAATGATTTCAATGTTCAAAATGAAAAGAACATCGTCGGCGATGGAAAAAACAGAAACAGTGACCGATGGGTAAAGAAGCAATTCTTATTGGGTTTTCATTTGTTTGGCTGGAAAATTGTATAGTTTGGGTGTTTGGATGCTGAGAAAATGCTTTGAATCTGTTTGGATACCGAGATTGGTTATCGAAAAAACTATAATGTCCGTTAAAGAAAAAAATTTGATAAGAAAATTGTGATTTAATTATAAATTAATTTAAAATCTCAATTTTGATTAATATCAATAATTATAGTTTAATAATGATTAATTAATGAAATTTGATTTGATATTATTTTTTTTCATGTAAACATTTAATTTAATTTGTTATATTATTAAAAAAATATAAAAAATATCACTTAATTTGCCATGTCATCAAAAGATATCTTTCTTTATTGGTGATGTGGGACCCATTTGAGTGGATTTGGTGTCATGTCATCAAAAGGCATATTTCTTTATTAGTGATATGGGGTCCATTTGAGTGGATTTGACGCCTTTGACTCACGATAATATGATATGTCAAAACGTTTGTCCATATCATCACTTTTTTAAATTTTGCTCTTCACATCATAAAAAAAAAAAAGGCCATATAAGTGGAGTTAACTACCCAAATTAACAGAAGGATTAACGGTGTGCATTTCTTATAATTGAGAGATCAAAAAAGTGTAAAAAATTGTTGAGAGATCAAAAATGTGCATTTTTTAAAGTTGAAAAACCAAATTTAGCATTTAACCTTTTTCTTAATGGAAAATACAAAGCAATATACAAGTGTGTGTGTATCAAGTATAAATTTAGCTACTAAAACCAGAAAAAACTAGGGAAAATCTAGATTTACAAGAGCTCATTTGAGCTCTAATCTCTAAATTCTTAACTAATTAATTTGAGACATTGATAAATTTTTTTATTTTGAATAAAAAAACATAAATTGGATGGCCAACAAACCATTAATCTTTTAATTTTTATTAGATTAATACATACAATTATAAAATTAGTGTACATTATCTTACCTGTGACTTAAAAATATAAATTAAATGTATTTATAATATTTTTTATATATTAATTTATATAAAAAATAAAAAAATTATTGGCATTAATTTTAACACTATAAATAATTTTATGTTTATTATTTATAGTGTAAAATCCGGCTAAAGCTTGTAAAATGACACTAAGGGGGACCCTTAATTGATCCAGTTTTCTCATGGGATTGGAAAGCATAACCAGGAGAAAGGTGAAGGTAATGATGCTGCGTCATTGGGTAGTTTTATTTTGACTATGTTGATTGTGTTATCTTACATGCTTTAACTGTCTTGTTTTGTAAAGGACAGAGTACCCTTTGCACTCTATTTTAATAATATTTTTTTTATTGATAAAAAATAATAATAATAATTTTAATTAAACAAACAATATAATTATTACTAATTTTTATTTTTTTTGGTAGAAAATAATTTTTAATTTTTTAAATATATAAAAGACACAATAAATGTACTTTAAATTATATATACCATATACCACAGACTAGAAAGTTGAAACACTAGTTGGGATTCCTAAAAACTATATTTCAAAATTCGTACTAGCTTGCAGCTTCTAATAGCTTGGGTTGAAGCTCGAAATTACATTGAAAAGACATATGTGCACACGTGGCAACACCCTAGTGGAGGAAATCATGAACTATTGCCACAACCTCATATGAGGTAATTCTTTGAAAAAAGAAAAACAAAAATCAAAGGGAATTGTAGTTTCTTCAAATCCTTATACATCTCTATTCTTCTTCCTCCTAAAATTCAGCTGCTGCAGTAGTTATTTCTTCACCTACTAAGGAGGTGATTTTCCGGAAAAGTCTTCTTGCATTTTTTTGTTGACTGAAGTTATTTTCCTTTAACCAATTTTCCAAATGACATCCAAACACTAGAAAACACGCAAAATATTTTTTTTTTTGGAAGTGATTTTCCATGAACCAAAAGGATAAGCCTGTGAGTTGTGCTGAAAAATATATTGATTGCACTAGGCAAGTTCGTGAGAGGGGCAAACCCAAACTGATTATTGTCGAGGGAGATAGCATTTCTCCACTTCTGCAACTGACAGTTACTAGTCCCAGCCCACGGTAAAAACACGTGGTGCATGCGGGTGCATGTTTGGTGCTATCAAAAGTTTTTAATTGTATCAACATTATAATTTATAAAAATTATTATAATTTTTTATAAATTAATTTTTTATTTATTTCATTATAAATTTTAAAAACATTGAATTGGTGTTTTTACAACAAAATTTTATTTAAATTTTAATAAAATTAATATATTATTTTTATTTTTTCTTTATTTTTTCTTTTATTTACAAAAATAACCTTTTTATAATAATTTTTTTTTAACAAAACTCCTATTAAAAATTTCAATTACACTAATAAGGCACGTAATCTTGTCCGGAGAGTATTATTCCCAGACTTGCTGCCTTGAGATGATGACGTGGCAAATTCTCAACCATTTGTTAACTCTTTTAGACACATGGAGGCTCTTAATTTGCTGTTATTCCAAAGAATTTAACTTGTTTATTTCAGGCAAAACTTGTGTCTATATGTGATTGAGTAAAATTTTGCAAAAACTTGTCTTTTTTCCTTAAAAAAAATAAAATTTGGGTTAGATTTTGAGACCTAACCTAGAACATTTTACTTTCATTATAAAAAAAATTATTATTAAGTTACTTAGCTCATTTAATATATCAAAAGTTATATATTTAATAATGTAAGTTTAACAAATCTAATTTCATTTTCGTTATAATTTATGCAAGACTATGTTTTTATTTTTTTTTTTGCCATCTATGCAGGAATATGTTTGTTACAAATGATTTTTCACCTCTATCTATTCCAAAAGGAAAATCTCTGAGAGTTGTTTCCTGGATCCATAAGAGAGTACTTGTCAATTGTTATTAAAAGTTTAACATTCATAGAAAAAGCTAGAACTACGAAACGAATGGGAAGAAGCTCCATGAAAGAGAAAATTGGGAAGGTTATCCAACTTCAAAATTTTAACATAAAATTGGTTCCACACTGCAACCTACTTGGCATTAGGTTAAAACCCGACATTGACTCTAAATTAAGGTTTCATTGTCATGATTAAATGCTCAATAAAAGGGACCAAAAAAAGGATTAGCCGAGTTTATAACTGCTAACAAATGAATGTCGCTTCCTTCAAGGAGCATGTGTTGGAGGAGCACCATTGTAAACAAAAAATAAGTGAATATCTTGATTAGTTGATTTGGAAAAAAATCTTAACCTCAAAATTTAGTAATTGCAGATAAGAAAAACAATACAAGGATAAACAACAAAAAGTACAATCTCTACATGTGAGAATGTCCAACTCCATCCAATTGTGATAGGTAACACCCAAAATTAAGTTTCCTCATTTTATAGTTCATATGATATCCCATTCTTTCTATAGTCAGAAGGTAAGAAGCAACAGAATTATGAAAAGCCAAAAATTCATATCTTGAAAGCTTTCACCAAACTAAGCATATCCCTAGTTGCCCTTTTTATGCCCTGGCCAAAAACTCTTCCAAATGATAGTTTTAATTCTTTTACAATCAGAGGCTTCTGTTTGAAAATCTCTCATTTTCCTATTTAAAAAACTACTCCCGAGGTCAATCAGCCACATAACCCAATATCCTAATATAGTGAAGGCATAATCCACCATAAATCATACAAGGGGATGTGGAATTGCTCAGAGCACTGCAATTCCGAGAAACTGAAAATTTGAAATTAAGCATTCTTTTCTCTCTCAATAAATCAGATAATCCCTATTACCATCCTTAGTTGCTGATAATATAGCATCACATGCACAAGTCAGCCATGAAAATTGACAACAAAATTGATCCTTGTCAAAAGCTTAACTTAAATTAAATACAAAGTAATTGCCAAGAAATTCTGCTAGCATCATATACAAGACTACAACGTTCAACACAGTTGCAGAAAGCTATAATCAGCATGAAATTAACTTGTAACAAAATTGAACTGATTTTGTTTTAACTGTGCTCAAGCATCTCCAGGAATCAGAAAATCAATCAACTTCAGCACATGTGTATAAGGGAGCCCTATAATCGCCTTAAAATACTAAATGAACTTTATTCTTGGAAAATTAGCATCAAAATGATGTGATCCAGAACCTCTCCTTGAGAATAGTACCCAACAACTGTTAGATTCTAAGAGTTATTATGGCTTCTTGTCAATCCAACAATAAAGGATGCACCTCTTTGCAGGATAAGGCTCAGTATATTTGGAAGCCAGGAAAAAAATCATATAAAGTGCAGAAGCATAACATCAAATGTCAAAAACTGCTTATATAGTTAACATGAAATTAGACAACAGTATTGATTATCACATCTAATCCTAATTCGAACCTTTCTCCTTGCTTTCATTGCCAACAGCATCTGTCACCAGAGATATTGGTCTTTGATCAATAACTTCGTCAATTATACCAAACTCCTTAGCCTCTTCTGGGGTCATAAAATAATCCCTATCCATGTTTTTCTGAATTATCTCTACTGGTTGCCCTGTGTGTTTTGAATATATCTCATTCAGTTTATCCCAAACACGAACAATCTGCTTTGTATGAATTGTCATATCCTTTGCCTGCCCACTGTAGCCACCTGAAGGCTGATGAATCATAACCGTTGCATTTGGGAGTGCCCGTCTCTCACCCTTAGCACCAGCAGCAAGGAGTAGAGATGCCATTGACGCTGCTTGACCCAAACAAATTGTATTGATAGGAGACCGGATGTATTGCATTGTATCATAAATTGCAAGGCCTATATCAAACAACACAAAATTAAAAACTGTTGATATCAAAGCATTACCACTTCAACTTTCAATATAAAAAAATAATAATTTTGATAAGGTGTGGTCATGGTATACCATTATGCAATACCATTCCAAGATCGATTAACATCATTGCAGTGAACAAGCAACTCATCTGAAATGCTGCTTATAACAGCCAATCTCACCAACATTGTAATCTAGCTTACTTCTAGGCTCTAGCTCTCCGGCAACAAGGCATTCACTAAAATTAAAGGTAATATAAATTGAAGGACTCCTATTAACTAAGAATCCATGATTATCTAAGCCATAAATTTATAACTTAAGGAATAAATTAATTAACTTAAACAAGAGCAACATAAACCAGACCCGAAAATTGTACCGGACCAAAACATCCAAGAAAAGAAAAATGAAAATCTATACCACCCAAATGAGAACAACACTACCAGAAATAGATCAAATTGACAGAACGGAAAGAGAAAAATACCTGCGGTGACTTGGCCTCCAGGGGAATTGAGGTACATGTGTATTGGTTTGGAGGGGTTCTCGGACTCGAGGAAGAGGAGCTGGGCAACAACCACATGGGCGGTGTCGTCGTTAATGGGTCCGTTAATGCAAACGATTCTCTCCTTGAGCAGGCGGGAGAAAATGTCGTACGCTCTCTCCCCTCGAGACGAGTGCTCTATCACCATCGGTATCAGGCTGTAGTCGCGGCGACTGAAACACAAGAAGTTACTTCCGGTGCCGGCGATGAGCCTTCTGGTGCTTGAGATTAGACCCCTCATGGCTGGCTCTTGCAGAGACTGAGTTAGGGTTTCGGATTCAGGGAGGTGGGAGAGATGCGAAAGAGAACGAATTTTACGGGATTTCTTCCGGCTAAAACCAACTTTTAGCCCCTTACCTTATAAAATTGATAGGTTTTGGCCCTTAACCTTATAATATGACACTTTTAGCCCATTACCTTACAAAATTATAGGTTTTAACCCCTCACGTTACAAAGTTGGTAGGTTTTGCCCATTACCTTATATTATGACACTTTTAACCCCTTATCTATACGAATTGAAGAAAATAGCCCCTATTTAATATGAGGTTATAATGTTCTATTAGTTTTGTTAGTTAATTATCAGTTCTGTTAGCTGACTATTAGTTCTATTAGTTGATTGTTAGCATCCATTAGCATTCGTTAGCATTTCGTTAATGGAACTAATAAATAAAATTGAATTTAAATTTCATATTTTTTATAACGGAATGCTAACAGATATTAATAGTCAACTAATAGAACTAACAGAACGTTAATCCTAATGTTAGATGAGGGCTATTTTTTTTTAATTCGTATCGATGAGGAGTTAAAAATATCATAATATAAAATAAGGGATTAAAACCTACCAATTTTATAAGGTGAGGGGTTAAAACTTACCAACTTTGTAAGATAAAGGACTAAAACTGTTATTGTAGGCATTAAAAAAATGTCAAAATTAAAATATATTTGCCCTAGTAAAAATCTTGAAAATTAGGGTAATAAATCTTTAAAGAGATATTTTCTCTTTAATTTAAAATAAATAAATAAATATATTAAAATGACCAAATTATCCTTAAAGTGAAGGGTATTTGAGGTCATTTGGCAAAATTCCTTTGCCTATAAATTGGCCATCATTTGATGAAGAAAAAAAAGAAAGGGAGGAGGGAGGAAGAAGGAAGAAGGAGAAAAGGAAAGGAACCACGAGCTTCAAGCTCCCTCAACAATTCTCAAAGTTTCAAGCCTCAACCTCCTGCCAAGGGTAAGCTCCAAATCCATGTCAAGGAGGAAAAGTTTCAAGTGCAAGTCTTAAATCCCTTAAAGGACAAGAACAAGCTTAAGCCCTTGCCCTTCTAAAATTCAATTGTTAATTAGAGGATCGTGCTGTTCTAAAACGTATTACTCTTCAAAGTCTAAGCACGTGCACTGCAGCACTCCAAATCAAAGATTGTTTCCTATTTTTCTTCAAGTTTATAATAATTTGTATTTATTTTGCAAATCAATACATATTATTTGATTTTGCAGATTTTGTGACTACAGTTATATTGTAAGGTGAGGAGCTAAAACCTACCAATTTTGTAAGATGAAAGGCTAAATGTTGGTTTTTGCCATTTCTTCCGAGGTCAACCTTTTACAGTTTGGACGAAAATGCCTGGCCAGCCCTTTACTTTACTAATTACGAAAGTGTCAACCCCTCAACTTACAATATAAAAATTTTAACTTTTTATCGTTTTATTTTAAATGAAAAAATCCAAAATGGATAATAACGTTAAAATATCATTACCCATTGCCATGTTAGCACCAAGGTGGCAATTCCTTACCATCTTGATTGCCACCGTAGATAATGAAATTTTATTACTTATCATGGACTGCCACCATAGCAATTCGTTTCCATTACTATGTTAGGGATACAATTTTTCACTTTTATTAGACCTAGTAAAATTGGACCAATTTTGAAAATTAGAACCAACTCATTCACTATGGATGGGATCATGAGTCTAAGATATCAATTTAAAATTAGATATAACCTACACCAAAATCACTCAAACTTGACTAGGTTGGGTTAGGTTGGGTCAGGTCAACTTGAAGTGACCCGATTAAATTTAATTAAATTTAAAATTTAATTAATTATACTTTTAATTTTAATTTTTAAATATAAAATTAAATTAAATTTTATAAAATGATTATTATTTATTAGATTATTAGCATTAATATTAATTTAAAAGATTTTTTTGACTAAATAATTAATTAATATTAAGTTTTATTAAAGAAAAATAAAGAAAATATTAAATATTAAAAATTTTAAATTTTAAATTTAATTTTTTTTAAAGATGCATCTATTTAACTGAATTTGAAATCAATGTGGGAGGGTCATGGATCTACTCATATAATTTGAAATTTGAAATGACTAAACTTGATAAATTCAAAATCTGAAGTGACTCAATTCAAACCTACTCAATCCAAAATGTTTGTCGGGTCTAGTTTTTATTGTCCACATGGCACTAACATAGCAAAGGGTAATGAAATTTTAACTAGCAAATGGTGCTACCATCCACTTTGGGGTTTTTCATTTCGGTTGAGAATATAAGGGGTTAAAACTTTCATGTTGTAAGTTGAGGAGCTAATACTTTTATAGTCAGTAAGATGGAGGGTTAGCCATGAATTTCTGTCTTAAAGTTTGTACTAAGGCGCTTAAAAAATGACAAAATGTATTATTCAGCCTTCAAACTTACCCTATATTAATGCATGAGCCCTAAAATTTAAAAACGTGCATTTAATTCCTTAAGCCTAATAACTGATGCAAAATAGCCCCTTAGTAAACAGATTTCTACACGCGCCGTTATGTGATAGAAGTCAAGTGTGGTTATTGTTACAAAAAAAATATTATAGCCGTCTAAATATATTATTTTTTGTTTAGTTATGATATTTAAATATTTAAATATGGCAATTAATTTTAGTCTATTAATTAATAAATATGAATTATTTTCTTAATTATAATATAATAACTATCATTATCAACTATTTTTAACCATTAATCAAATAAAATTAATATTTTAAAAATAAATATTAAAAAAATGATTGGGTCCAATACTTTATAAGTGGCATTAACCTCACCCCCAACACCCACTCCTTCTGAGGTTTCTGCGGCACATTTTATCATGGAATCTTCTCAAAGTCAAATTAACAATTATTTGGCTGATGTGGTACCCTAAATAGTTGAGAATTTCTTCTCTCTTTATCCAAAATTTGAAAAAAATTTATTCATCCCATCATTTTCTTACCAACCAATGAGCCATCATTTTCTCCATAATCCTATAACTAAATTTTTATAGGTTTTTTTTTTTTTTTTAATTTATGTAATCAATGCATCTTTTAAGCGTGTGTTTGTTTAATATATACTTTTAAGAGTGTATTAATGATATTTTTTTATCAATTAATTTATATGAAAAAATATAAAATTGACTTTATTTTTGACACCAATGATACATATACAATTTTTATTGGGTGTTTAATAAAATTGAAGTCAATGTTTTTTTTAATAATTAATGAAAAAATACAATTAACACAAATTTAAGGCACAATTTTATATAGAAAAAATAAATTTTTAATTTAATTTTAACAACTAATTAATTAAATTAATACACATAACATTGTTGTTAAAATTAATATTAACTTTTTTATTTTTCATATGACTTAATACTAGCTAAAAAATGTATTAATTACATTTTTAAAGCACAAGTGAAGAAAACTCATTTTTGTTAAGGGTTTGTTTAATCTTTGTCTTTAGAGTTTGGGTTAAAAATACTTTTTTATTATAAATTTGTGTAAAAATATAAAACCTAACGTTAGTTTTAGTATCATTAACATGTGTATAAATTCAATTAGATAGTTGATAAATTAAAGGTCAACTTTTGATTTTTTTAACACAAATTTATAATAAAAAGACATATTTATTATATTCTTATCTTGTGGCCTAGAAAAACCCTTTCATGAATGACTTTGTATAATTAATTGATAAATGATCTAAATTTAAGACATAACTAAAGGGGATGTTTGGCAAAACTTAAAAAGAAATTGTTCTAAAAGCACTATTCTCACTCTCAAATTTAAAATATTGTTGGAGGGAAACACTTAAAATCAACATTTCAAGTGAGTTTTAAGTAAGTTTTGAAAAAACTATATGTTTACACCATAAATTGCAAAATTTAAGAAAATACCATGTGTCTTTTTTTTTTTTTTTAATGGATGGATGAGATGTTGTTATGTAAAATTTGTTGTTTGGACCCTTGACAGATTACTTACCACATGGAATGTGGAGTTTAAATAGATGAGGATTATCCATTAGTTACCTATTTGAATTGAAGTGGACTTGTTATTGCTATATTTAAGGAAGTGATTCGGTTGAGAGATTGAGATGGCAAATAACAAGGACAATTGGTGAGACTTGGAAAGAGTTCTAATCTAGTCCATTACTGAGGTATCCATCTTCTCCAAGAAACTACCTATGTTGTGTAACTACTAGGTAGTGGGGAGTTTTAGGCTCATGGGAAACAAATAGAAGTAAAATTTTCTAATCATTCAACACATGGCCAACCCTACACATAATCTAAAGCTAGTTTTAACACTCTTAGGTCTTGTTAGCCATTGCTCACTTTAGCTTATAGATTTTAATTTTCAACATAATTCCTAGTAGATTTAGGTTGTTTTTAGCATTTCAATAGCGAAATTAGTTTGTGTCGTTGCTTCAGCGATTTCCTTTTGCATAATGAACAGCATGCTTTTAAATTTCTATAAGGTATTTTTTTTTTTTTTTTTAACTGGTATTTGTTTAAGGCATTGTTTTAAAAATCAAACTGAATTGGTTGGTCGAACCGATCAAACCAATACTTGCTAACATAACGGGTCAAGTGGATATCTGAAATTGGTAGGGGTTTTAATCGTTCAAAACCAACAAAATCATTTGAACCAATGCAAATTGCTAAACCATTCAACCAAACAATTTAAAGTTTATGGTAAAATTTTCATTAGATTTGCCACCTCCAGGGTTCGAACACACGACTTCAAGGAAATTTTAAACAACTTTTCCCATTAGAGCATCACACTTGAAGTTGACATGATTTGATTGAAACTTTATTTATTTTATTTTTAAGAAGAAAAAATTGAAAATACCATCCAAGGGAATCGAACTTCTCTCCCCTTGATAAAGGGTGAAGGCCCTCCACTTGATGTGGAGAGCAATAGTTGTTAAGTTAATATATTATAGATTAGAAACATAATAATATAAAATTTGATATCGTGTGGATTCAAACTTGCTATCTTTCTAACACTACCACCTAGTAAAACCAGTATTACAAATTTACTGATATGTGTTGCATAATGTTATATTTATTCATATTCAATTGAACCAGTAGTTTGATCAATCTAATTGATTAAACTGCCAAATTGAGAACCATAGGTCAAAACAGTTTGACCTTTGGTTCGATTTTCAAAACATTAGTTTAAGGTTTCTCCAAATGATTACTTATATGGTGTTCATGCTTTTTTTTAGCTTTTGGCATGTTAGTTTAATCTCTTTTCATATCAGTTTCATGATCATTTAGGACTAAATTTCTAGTTTTGCAAGAATTTAATTTCCAATTCTATCAGTAGATCATAGTTTAATTTGGCAATGATCATGGTTAGTTTAACTTGGATGCATATTTTGTTTGTAAGTATACTTTGATTTGCATTTCTTTTTATTCACTTAGGATCTGTTAATTTTAATTTACGGTAGTGTTTAAGTTCTTGGAGTTGTTCAAGGCAAATTTAGCAACTTATTCTATAAGAAGGCATCTCTTTTTCTTACAAATAATTTAATGACATAGATTACAATTTTAAACCAACATTCTTCTAGTCATCAATATGAAGGTTGATAGTGAGGAATGAGAAGATTGTTAGAAAATTATTTTTTCTTACTTTGCAAAAAAGCAAGTGGCATGTGCCTCACATTTAGATTTGCCACATGTGATGCCACTTTAGTATTTTTAAGGAGACACTAGCCATCCAAGCTTTTTCAAAACTCTACACATTCAAGTTTTTTCAAAACTTATTTAAAATCTACTTTAAAGATAATTTTTAAATTTTTGTTGATAAAATTTTAAATTTGTGAGATAAATAGTGTTTTTAAAGCAAATGATTTTTAAACATTGCCAAACTCACTCAAAATCTTATTTTCACATCAGCAATGATATGCAAAAAGAATGCCACGCAAGTAAAAAAGAAACAGAAGTTAGTGTCATGTGACAAGTGTCATGTGACAACGTTGCAGAAATTCGTTAATTGAGAAGCTAATTTGCATCGATCACAAAGTTTGAGGGCTTAGATGCACGTATTTTAGTTTAAGGGCTTATATGTTAATATGGGTAAGTTTGGGGGCTTAATATTGAGTTTTGTCTTTCATTTTCATTTTCATTTTTTTTATATGGACCGCATTTTTAATAAAATATACAGTTTATATATCGAAATTAGTACCTTACGTTTGATGAATAAGTACAAAAAAGAGTTTCATTAAAAATATTTTAATAATTTAGTATTTAATCTATACTTTTTTTTTTTTTTTGGTTTCCCGCCCGGTATTCGGGGTTTCGCCCTGACTACTTCAGACTCGACCAGCTGTGGCGCACCAGAATGGTGGGTTGGTCTCCCAACGAAGGCTGCTGCGTACACAAGGTTTCGAACTCGAGATCTTGCTTAAGCTGAAACAAGCCGCTTGCTACTTGATCCAACCCTTCGTTGGTATTTAATCTATACTTTTATTATGCAACCAACTTATATTTCTTTTTTGAAAAAAAGAAAGGAGTTTTATATTTCTTTTAAAAAAAAGTTTTCTAGAGTGGATTGAGAGGAGGGAATGGGAGGGGAAGGGGGAGAAAATTCTTAATTTAGTTATAAACTTTGGAAGGGAAGGGGAAGGGGAAGGGGAAGCGGAAAGGGGGAGAAAATTCTTAATTTAGTTATAAAAAAAAGTTAGAGAGGAAGCGATGGAAAACAAATTTTTTTTCTTCTAATTTAGTTATTTATCCAAATGAGAGAAAGAGAAGGGAGGAAAATGGAGAGATGTAATTTTCTTCCCTCCCATTCCCTCCCCTCCACTCCACTCAATCCAAATATGGGCTAAATTAATTTGAATTTATCAAGAGTTGATTAAGTTAACTTCAAGTAATTAAGATAAATAATTAATTTTAATTGATACTAATTAATCAAGATTGATCACTTTAATGGCATAAAAAATAATAAATAATAATAAATAAATAATCAACATTTCTGAGTTTTGTAGTGGCCCTTCTCCTTCTAAATGTGTTTCAGTTTAGCCCTCAATCCCTAGTTCATTCGAAACGTGTCTTAAAGGTTTCTAAATTTGTTCACTCTAGTCCTTTACTTTTAATATGTTCCAATTTACCATCCTTATTTCTGATGTCATTCAATTGAGTCCAAGATTTTTAAAGAAATCTTTCAATCTCATCCAACCTTCCTAAGATAGATTAATTAGTGCCTAAAATAAAAATAAAAATAAAAAAAAGCCAAAATAAACTATATGGAACTATGTTTGATACATAGAATTGGCAAGTGCGCGTATATCTTTTTTCATTCCCAATCATACCCTTGAACCTTGATTCTCATAAATGACTAGTGACCTACTCTCCACCTTTAGTTGCACAAGTGGTGATTTAAATTTCTCTAACATTAAAATTTAAAACTTATATTTTCAAATTTAATTCATTTTAAAATTTTAAGTGGGATGTCAACACATATTATTGCCCATTTTTTCCGTTATTGGATCCATAGAGACATTTAATGCTAAAGCTTTCTCTTTTTGTAAAAAACATACTATTTATTTGTACCTCAATATGAATCAAATAGAAAAGCGAATTGATTAATTTTTTGTTAAATTTTTTGATAAATTGAAGAGGTTCAAGTTTTGCTTTTTATATTTAAAAAGCTAGCACTTCGTGGGTTTTATGTTCCATAATCTCGTGGGGCTATTTATATCCAGCCAATTAAAAATTCTCATGTGCAGTAGTACTAGCAAATATATCAAAGATTTTTGACAATATAAGCCACTTCAAATAGGTTCATTGCCAAAATTATATATTAATTCTAACTTGGGGGAATGCACATTGTCGATGTGTACTATTTACCTGAATTTACATATGATAATGTTTATCTCTTATTGAAAAACAAGCCATTTGATAATATCTGGTCGCTGATCATTGATGAATTCTAGCTAAATTGACTTTGGAAGAGAAAATACATTTACTGACTAAAATTTTGGTTTTATTTGTCAATTATATATATATTTTTATCTTTTATTATCTAAAAAATATATAAAAATATTAATTAAAAGAGATTAATATATATTAATCT
>BPVZ01000057.1:208649-230761 GCA_020521535.1 Rubroshorea leprosula | reverse complement strand
AAAAAATTATATTTTTAATTAAAAAACTTTTAAAAAGTTGTGGGTACAAGTCGATTTTTGCCAACCCAACCTGGACCGCAATGCAAGAGGTCCTAGAAATTAAAATGCGGAGTAGTGACCCCACCGTGATAGTGTCTCGTCAATTGACAGAGAAGACTTTTGCATGCATGATACCCGTCTTTAACCTTTTTCTTAATTTTCTTGCTTTGCTTTCACACTCAAACGCAACTTTCAGTTTAACCCCCGGGGACCTGCGGCAATTGTTGAATGCTATAAAGTCAAAACTATAATTTTGATTTTTTGTAAGATTTTTATGGTTGACTACCCATCCATAACGGATGGGCATAAAATTAATTTTATATTAAAAAATTATTTATTATTACTATCTTCCTTTAATTTTAGTTTCTTATTTTGACTTTTTCATTTCTTAATTATTAATTTTAAATAAAATTTTAACAAAATATATAGATTATAATTAAAAATTTTTCTTTGTCTTGTAGTTCTTGTTGACTAGTTTTATTGGATAAAAAAAAATCAAATATCATTATAACTATGTTAATTTTCATTTAAAATTAATGTTTAAAATGTTCAAAGGTGAAAATAAAACAAATAAAGTTGAATAGATGTAATATTAACTAAAAAGAAAAGTGTTTTGCAGGTCCTTTTTAAATTTTTTTAAAAAAATTTGTTTAAAAATTTATTTTTTAATTAATATTTTTAAACTAACTTTTAAATTAAAAATTCTATTTATATTATAGGTATTAATTTTCATATTGATCTAAGGGATCTAACCAATTCATTGACTATACAAAATTTAACATTGTTAAGGGTGCAATTGGATTGTGGTTGGGAGTTTTTTCGTATAACTACATAATACTTTTCAATATATATGTGTTTAGTAATATTTTTTCGGATTGTTTTTCTAAAAATTACAGGAAATCACAACAGATTTATAGTAATTTTATATATAAAATAAGAAGTCTTATTTTAAAATTTTATGGCTATGGGTTTTATGAATAACACTTAATATTTAATATAATTATAAAATTATCAATTAAAATCCAACTTTATATAATTTAATTACATTATAATTTATAATATTTTAATAATGATAATAAATTAAAAAAACCTAAATTATTAAAAAATTATAAATATTATCTATTTTAATAATTATATATCTAACACTATTTTTAAAATTTTAATTAATAATTAATAAAATCTATCATATTTCATTTATAATATTTTTAAAAAATAAATAACTAAATACCAAATTAACTTTCAGTTATAATTACAGTACAACATAATTCAGTACAACCATAGCTATAATTACAATCACAGTACTCTACAATAATCTTAAACGCACCCCAAGTATATATTAGTAAATAAAGTTTCTTTTATCAGATAATTATAAATATTATAATAATATAAAAATTAATGTATATAATTTACATGAATAAAAATTTTAATTTAATAATTAATTTTTTAAAATATTAATTTAAATGTAAATTTTTAAATAAATATTCTAAAAATCTTTTGAAATCGGCCTGAATTACACTAACCCATTAACTAAATGCAAAAGAAAATCCAAATCATGTGATGGAAGCAAAAGAAAAAAATGTCTTGCTTCTAGAATGCCACACCATGATACATACCATTTTGGCTGGCCGCCTGCATAAACGTGATTGACATGCAGTCCGTCCGTGTCTTCTTAGATATCAATTATGAAGACCCTATATAGCTATACTCTACTTGAAAAATAATATATTGCGATATTGTAAGTATATAAATTGATGTATTATTTTATAGTCTTTCTAGTGTGATTTAATTGATTCATTAACTAAATAAAAAGTGATTTAAATGAGTTGTTTTACTTTTTATTTGAAAAAATATTAAATATTATTGTTTTAATTTTACCTTTTATTTTCTCAAAAATTCTTATTAAACTTCTATGTGATTGATGTGCTTAAACATGTCACTTGTAGTAAAAGTAAAAAATGAACTTTTTCTACGACCCTCCCCTCCTAAGCGGTCAATCGTCCATGTTAGATAGCTAAAAGAACATCAATTTGATTAAGAGACGTGTCCTTGATAGATAAGTGATAAGGAGGGATGCTTTCTTGCATAAATAAGTTAAAAATAATACAATAAAAAATCATCAGGGATTTTCCACATCAATGGTTAATAGAATTGGTTTTTTTTTTTTTTTCTTTGGTACAAGGGGAACCTTTGGGGGAAGGGGAAAATATTACAACTGTTCTCAAAGGGACTTGAACCTTGGCTAGGACAAAGTTTTTGTTGCACATTGCTAATCCACCGGGGGCTGCTAGTGCTGTTAATAAAATTGTTTGTTAATAAGGAATGAAAAAAAAGAGGAACTTTAAGAAAAATAAAGGCATGCCTATTAAAAGATAGACTAAAGTTCAAGAGTGCAATAGAATAGATTTAAAACATAGACTAGATTAAGGAGATGATAGACCTAAATATCAACCAAGAGTTATGCTAGTGAACTTAAGTAATTAAAATTAAATATTAACTATACTAGGCAGACTAACGAAACCTATACTTGCAGACGGAAAGTATGTTTACAAATTTATTGGGAAAACTATATTGACAAACTAGACTAATTAACCTACTAACAGAGTAGACAATAGAAGCCTTAGAGGTAGAGGTAGCAAATGGGGGGTTGGATCGGATTTGGGTTGGGTTTACTCGAATCACTAGTTTTACAAGTTGGTTCATATATAAGTTGAGGGTTAATAAGTGCTAACCCTAATCCGACCTAATCCGACCTTAACGGGTCACTAGTTAATCCATGGGTTAAACATTTTTTTTGTCTTGTATATAATTAATTACATTTTTATTACTAATTTATCAAAATTAAATGATGGTAACTTTGAACTAAATATTATGAATTAAGTATATTTTCAAATCTCAATTATTATATTCGTCTCTATTTTTTTAAAATTATTATTATTTAGAGTGCAAACAACCCTCCAAAATTGCCAACGGCCTAAATAGCTTAGTGATCATCTTATTTTGCTGGAAGTATGAGGTCCTCAATACAAGTCGCATGACATGCGGGTGCGGTGAGATAAGGGATAGGAGATGGTTGCTTCCCATTGTGCAACCAAGATAAAAAAAAAAAAAAAAAAAAGGTTAAAACCTCATTTTGGTTCCTCAACTATTGTACGGACCCCCGATTTGGTCCATGAACTGAAAAAATCCCTGATTTAATCCCTATTGTTTACCATTTTAACCCTAACTTGGTCCTTCCATTTCAAATCGACTTATATGTCCCATTACCTAATGAAAAAAGATGACAACATAGCAAAAAAAAAAAACAATGACATGGCAAGAAAAAAACCTTAAAATATTTCCTTTTCCCTTTATTTTTTTTCTTCCTTTATTTTTTTTCTTCCTTTGATTTTCCTTTTTTCCCTTTCATCTTCTTCTTCCTTTCCTTTCGCCTTTTGCAAACTCTAACACCTTCTAATATTAAATCAAAAAATAACACAAACCGAGAATCTCCCCCATAACAGTCACCGGCCCTAAATTCTCTCTCAGCCTCCCCAAAAAACCCAGAAAAATCAAGGCATCTTCTCCCAAATTTCTAAGAAAAAAAAAAAAAGAAAACCCAATTAAAGCATTTTTAAGTCTTTCGAACCTAGCAGATCTGCTGGGTTCCATTGAACCCACCTAACAGATCTCTGAGTTCAACCTCTGTATTTTGGTAAGAAAGTCTCCAATCATAAGTAGCCATATGCAATTTTTTTCCCTCATAACCAATTTTTGCCAAATTCTCAATGAGAACAGCTCACACAAACAAAACATTCATTAGCAAAATAATCAGCTGCAACAAAAAATATCCCTAAAATTCAAGTTTCTAAACATAAGTATTAAAAAAAAAAAATCGAACCCAGCAAAATCATTGGGTTCTTGAGAACCGAGCGGATCACTAGGTTTGATTAATTGAACCCAGCATATCGCGGGGTTCGATTAATCGAACCTGGCAGATTTGTTGGGTTTCGAAGAGGAGATGAGAGATGATGAAAGGAAAAAGTTGAAAGGAGAGGATTTAAAACCCAAGCTGGCAACCAAGGATTCAGGGGAAGAAGATGAACAACGAAAGAGGTTGGAGATGAAAAGTAAGGGATAACGAAAAGTGGAAGGAAAGAAAATGATGTGTGGTTGAAGATGAGGGTAAAAACATAATTTTATCTTTATAATTTTACCTTTAATAATTTTATCTTTATAATTTATCTCATTGTCAGTCCTACGTGTCAAGATATTTAACCTATCATCTTTTTCCCGTCAAGTAACAGTCCACGTAAGTCGATTTTTAACGTAATGACCAAGTTGGGGTTAAAATGGTAAATAGTAGGAACCAAATCAAGGATCCATACAATAGTTGAGGGACCAAAATGGAGTTTTAACCAAAAAAAAAAAAAGCAACCCTCCAAGACTTACATAAGTCCATAATTAATATGACACAATTCAACATAAGTTACTTCCTAAACAAACAAGAGTAGCCATTAGAAATTGAGAATTAACATCAATCACCAAAAGAAAATGATGCACTTTAAAGTCTATCTTTTAACTAAACAAAAGAACTTAAAAACAAAAAATATATATTCATTATATTCATTATTGGAAAATGAGGAAAGATTCACTTATATATAAATCTTACACACTACACTTATATCAAATTTCAACAATTCATTTATCCACTTCTAATGGTTAAGATTAATTTACATTTATTGAAAATAATTATCTTTTTTTATCTAAAAAATCGTGATAAATCTCAACCATTAAAATTAAAAAAATGAATGATTGAGATTTTATGTAAGTTTTTTGTATAAAACTTGTGTAAGTGGATTTCTTCTCTTGAAAAATATATTCATTAGATTCATTATGAATATGTTTTTACAGTAATGAACATATTTTTTATGTCTACCTTACTGGAAAATGGTGCATCATAACTTAGTTTTTTAAATTGTAATATTATATTAGATTTCTTTTAAACTATTTTTATAAGTTATTTTGCCTTTAAAATTTAAAAAATAAATAGGTCAAACGAATCAATCCATGAACTTGCAAGTTGACTCGAATAGATCATAGGTTCAATAGTAGTTGACCCTAACCCACTTTTTATATGTTGAGTTGGGATCGAGTATGGTTTGGCCACCTCTATTTAGATGTAAAATGGAGTTTTGCAACATAAAGAATCATGATTGCATCCACATAACTAAAAACAATTTAGAAACACAAATCAACTAACGTAACAAATTTGGAATTAAATGTTGAGAAATTTATAGATTGCACCCACAAGGGCAAACCTAAGAAGGCATAAGGATGGATCAAAATTTAAAACTTAAAACTATGTCATGAAGAGAAATTCTGTTCCTGTCATGAAATAAAAGTTCTGTTTTGTAACCCTGAATCTCCGTATTTGAAAATTATGTTCTTTATGGCTATCTAATCATATTCCAATTCTGATACATGAAACTAAAAGAACGTTTTGTTTCCTATATCTGTTATGCTCTAGGGCCTTGCCACTAGGGCAAAATATTGACCATGTGAACATGCTTTTTTTTCTGTAAAAACTAGTTTTGATGCTGCTTGCTATCAGTACTATAGTAATGTCTTTTGTTCTGGGACTGTGCTACTGGTATAAAAGTGGTATTCTCTAAGACCATATTGCCGGCATAATAGCAGTTATTTTTGGAACCGTTGCTACTGGTATAATAGTAGCCCTAAATTATTAAGAAGACACTTCTACTTGGCTTTATGGAAGCTTAATTCAATTTTTGATATGTCATCTAACACCTGTTTTACTAAAATAAATGTTGATTTGGCATGCTTAACCTAACTAAGGGGAATTTGCATTGTTACTAAGTTGTACTCATAAAATCTCAACATTTTAAGTATTGATGCTAGAGATGATAACGAGATAAGACGACTGAATACTAATTGGTTAGTATTTATATTAATTGGAATTGATGTTTAGTTTTGAATTTAAACATGGCTAGCAAGAAGATTTTTGAATTATTAAATAACTTAATATAATTGACTTTTATATTTTAGATCTTAGATTTTATTTTAAACTTATATTTAAAATGGGATTTTAGTTTAACTTTAATTAGTTTTAAATTTTGTATAATAAATTAAATAATTTTGTATGGGTCTCATTCAAGTGTACATTATCTGTCTCACTCCAAGCGTGACATATTTATTTAATCCCTAAAATGCCTTCACATGGCAAACTTGGATTACAGAAACTCCACCTTGAATCCTTTTACTAAGTCTTTAAATATAATGAAAAATTAAAATTAACGCCTTAACATGTGCTCCAAATTGCCACCTGGTGCAGGCCAACAGAAGAATATATTATTCTTCAGTCTGCACCACACTAAATTACTATCAGACTTAAAGTTTACTATCTAGTGATGTGACACTTTTTGGTACACATGGCATCTTCGAATTATGGGGTAAACAGATTTATTACTAAGTAAAGATGACTTTACGGTTTTTTTTTTTTTTAATTTTTTTAATAATGGCAAATGGATAAACTAATTTAAAATTTTTATTCAATAGCACTTGTTTAAAATCACATCAAATTATTCAAATAATTGTAAATCATTCTTACGAGTCTCCTTCCTAACCATTGGACAGTTCCATGTTCCATTAATTGGGGTGTACAAAAATTAAGGAATGAATGTACTGGTAAACATGTATTTTCTTGTAAATCATATTTGAGATTTAAGTTTTAAGGTTAATATTTAAAAAATTAATTTTTTTAAATATATTAAATTAATATAAGAATATATTTTTTAAAATTATTCAAAAAAATTATTAGTCTTTAAATATGCAAAAATCAACCCAAAAACAACTTATCCATCTAAAAAAACAAACGAGAGTACAACATACATGACGCAATTTCACACCCGCAACAATAACCTTGATGACCACCAAAAGATTTCAAAGGATTAAGGTTGTATTTAATTTGGGCCACAAGCTGAGACGGGCAACTAACTTCTGCATCCAAATTAATGCATAAATCTATCAGCTATAATGAATACAAAAGTGATGCCCCCTGCGTCGCCGACCACGTATGCGCTGGCCGTTGGTTGCAAAGCCTTACAAGTTGCAAATGATTCTCTCTCACTAATTAAGACAGCGCTCCAATGACCGCGTGCGTGTGGCATATATGCGTATTCATGGACAAAAACCTATTTGTAACCTCACTTTATTAAGTTTGAAAGTTTTAACCCTTTATTTTATAATATGATATTTTTAACTCCTCATCTTATTAAATTTATAGGTTTTAATCTCTTATTTATTAAAATAAAAAAAAATAACCCTAACTTTATACTGACTGTTAACTCTGTTAGTTGAAAGTAGACTTTTATCAGCTAACAGTCAACTAATAACCAATTGATAGAATTAACGAAATATTATAAAATTAATTCTGTTAATTTTGTTAACTGAAAAAACGTTTTTAACAGTTAACAGTCAGCTAATAGAGTTAACAATCAGCTGATAGAACTAATAAAATGTATAAAATGAAGACTATTTTTTTCAATTTAATAGGTAAAAGGTTAAAAGTGTCATAGTATAAGGTGAGGGTTAAAACCTATAAATCCAGTAAAATAAGAGGCTAAAAATGATATAATATAAGGTGAATAGTTAAAACCTTTCAACTTAACAAGGTGAGGAGCTAAAAGTAAGATTTTACCCGTACCCATGTATTAATGCAAAATTATGATCGTGAGAGGGTATTTTTGTTCAACTCCATTTATCCATATTTGAACGAAGAAAAAAAAAAAACTCTATATTTATGTGCAATTTATTTATCATGCTCTGCCACGTTGCATCACATTCATAATGACACGTCATCTACAAAAATAAGACTGTTAAGTTGAGATGTGATAAAAATTACTCTATTAACAATTTTTTTGATAATGAAATCTTATATGATGTGGCATAATTTTTTTGGTCTTTTTAATTTATGTGAGACATGTGATATTGTATACCATTTGTTTGATGTTATGTGAACATTGTAATGTACATTTTCATAGTAAAAAAATCTAAATTGGGTTGTGAATTTTGATTTTTGATTTTAATTTTTGATTTTTAGAAACTAATAATATATTTAGAAATCAAAATTTACCATAAAAAAACTAGAGTTTATTATATTTAAAGAACAATGTTTATAAGTTGTACTTGTAAAAAATTAAATAGAAAAATAATCAAAGCTACATCAATTTAATTAATTTTCATTAAAAAAACTAAAATATTTTATTTTTTAAAACAAGAATGTTTTAATATTTTCTTGTGATTAGGTTTCTTCATAACTCCTGTGCTCTACCTATGGTTGGGGGCGGTGGCAACAAGTTTCTTCCTAAAGTCTCTCTCCAGTTAGGAGTTCTTCCTTCGTCATCTTCTTCTCCGACAAGGGTTTCTCCTCTTGCTCTCTTCTTTCATCCTCGTCGTCTGTCTTGTTTTGAAAACTTCAATCCAAGGGACCACAAGGTAGCGGCTCTTATCAACTGTTGATTTTTGACGGTTGTGACTCGATATTGAGGGACTTGACCTTGCCAGTGGTTGGATTTCTCCCATTCACTGAGTCAGATTTTCACTTAGGCATGTCTCCTCGGATGAGATCTTGGCGAGGGTTGCATTCGGAGAAACTAGCGCACTCTAATTTTCGATTAGGCAGCCAAATATCGAAGGACATGGCTGCTGTTGGCACTTTGGGTTTTGATCTGCACGGGAAGCAAGCTACTCAAGTAGGCAAAGGGGTTCTAGTTCCCTTAATAAGCTTCGCCAGCAAGGGTTTTCAAAGGATTGGGAATGATGGGCACATGATTGGAAGTACTCAACGGAGATTGGGGAGGCTTGTGTTTGTTCAGAGACTTGGCAAAGAGGAATAGGAAGCCATTGGTGAAGTTGATTGTGTTTTGCAAGGGGCTCTAGTTCCTTTTCACAGTTTGGGTAGCAAGGGATTTAGGAGGATTGGTAAAGCGAAGACACATGCTTGTGCTAGGGGGTCCTTACCCCTCCTCGTGTCTTTACACAATTTGGGCAACAAGGGATTGAGGAGGATTGGTAAAGTGAAGACACATGCTTGTCCTAAGGGGGTCCTTACCCCTCCTCCTGTTGGGTAATTTTCAAGCAAAGATAGGGTGGTAACTTGCAGGTTGGGGATTGTTTGTTGTCAGAATCCCTTGCTTTACCAATGAAACTGGTTAAATAGTTGAGGATGTGTAGTAGCTTTGATGCTTATAGTGACTCTTTTTTCTACATTTGTAGCCTTATTTAACCCATATAGTGATTGCATTCGCAATCTTTAGTTGTAGATGGCTCTTTTTACTTAATTATCTATATTCGTCATATGTATAGTTTAAATATACTACTAGTGCTATAGGTTATGCTTTTGATTTTATTTTTAGGCTATAATGTTTTAGGCTATATGCTCGCGATGGAGATTTCTTCTGTATTTTCTTATTATTTAATATAGTTTTCTCCATTTCCTATCAAAAAAAAAAAAAATCTTCTTGTGATTCTTTATTTAAATGACATAATTTTAAATATTTTTTCACTTAATTTTTTTACAGTGCTAGTTGATAAATACTAATATCTTTTATTTAATTTAAATATAATATTTTTACCAAAAACAAGATTTATTAATCATAATAAGAAATTACAATTAGAAATCCCAGGATAAATAAGCTTCGAAAAGAAGAATCAAACCTATAGCAACAATAAAAGAAGAAACATAAATCTGTGGTTGGGAGGCCAACTTAAATCCAATTAAGATCAGTTGAATAATCCTAAGTGTTGAGATCCATTTAAACAAACGTTAATTTATATATCAAATTTAAAATTTAAAATTTAAAATTAATATTTAAAAAATTAATTTACTTAAATACATTAAATTAGTGTAAGGATGTGTTATTAAAATCGCTAAAAAAAAAAAAAAAGTTTCACAGCATACAAAAGTTGGACAGGAAACAACTAACCATCCAAGCTTTGATGTGTTGTAAGTTTTAAATTTTGGATCTAATATATGGAACACATCTTGTATACCCCAAAATTGAATTAGAAGGATTTATTTATTTGTTTTAAAATATGCAACGAATTGGAAGGATTTCAAGTACATCGAGACATATCCAAGAATAGTACAGCGGGCGAAAAACTACACATGCCCCTCGTAGATAGTAGTGAAGGGTTGTGAGTTCAAATCCAAATCCGGCTTTCGGTCTCCCCAACAAGTTTCACGTAAACCCTGTAAATCCAAAAGACATGCATCAAGGGCGGCAAAAACCCCCACTTTGCCCTTCAACTTTTCGAGTATGAGGCACTTTAACCCTTAATTTACAACTTATGATTTTTTACCTTCCATTTCTCAAGTTTATGAAAATAAAGCAAAATTTAACATGGGAGCATCACGTGCAGCACGTGCGCTAGTCTTCTGTCATACTAGTCTTTGTTAGTGCCACATTGGACTTTATTCACATGTTAGTTGGACCAACTTGGATCCTTCATGTTTATCTCCATTCATTGTCGGCCCTACTCTGAATTACCATCCAACTTCTTGCTTCCTCCCCGATCTCTTTCTCTTCAGCATCTTTTTCCTTTCCCTTTTTTTGTCTCTCTCCTTCTTCTCTAATTCATCACCACTATAAACCCTAATAGAACAACAATTGATTTCCCTTTGAGAGTTGTGCTTGTGCCTTCAATTGTCCACCATTGTCAATACCCTCTTTTGTCTTGCACTATTTTCCCTCGATTTCTCCTAATGAAGCATGAGTCTAGCAACCAAATCTTTGAAGGTTTGAAGGTGCCATCCATAGAGATACTACTTTTCCAGATCTCATAGCCATCTTCTCCTTTCAATTGTGTCGCTTGGTGGTTCTCTGGTGTTGATCTTAAGTCACCACCATAACCAAACCCAAACCCAAACCCAAACCCAAAACATAGCAATGGCTAGAGAGGAGTTGGATCGCTGACACGCTTCTTATTTCTTTAGACACACTTTTTGTCCTTTTTTCCATTCAAACTCACAATTTCATAGTTTATTTCATCATCCATATAAACAAAAATTTGCACAATTCATAATATTAAATTTCCATTCCACAACCAGAATATTTGAAAAAAAATTCCATAAGGAAAACCCATCTATAGATTGTCAGTCGTTGCTAAAAAAAATAATCTATAAATCTGGGTTCGAGAAACCTTGAAATATGAGTTTCTTGAACCAAGTTATTGGATTCTATAACCTAAAAATCTGGGCAAATTCATATCTGAGTTTCATGGAACCTAACAATTTGGGTTCGATGGAACCTAGATCTAGGTTCCATTGAACCCAAAACCTTTGTTCGCATGGAGAGGAAGAAGCAAGAAGAGAGAGAAAGGAAGGAAGGGGAATAAAGGGAGAGGGAGGAGAAAGATGTGCTTGAATCCTTATTAGAGATGCACTGGCGATGGGTTGTATGAGGAAGAAGAAGAGGATGAAGGAGGCAAGGAAGATATGCGTTGGAAGAGGAAGAAAGGAACTAGAGATGGAAATAAGATTGTATAGGGAAAAAGGGCAAAGAACAAATGACGAAAGTAAGGGTGGGGCCCATAATTAAATTGTTTGGTGGTATGTTTTTCGCTAACGAGCAATTCAAGTTGAATTGTGATGAGCCTAAATTTCATACAATTATACATGGCTTTTTAGTCATGAATTGTAGTCTTTTATATTTTATTGGAACGATTTTATTTGGTTTTACATTGCTTTTATCATTCTTTGTAGGTAGAGGGTAAAACTAAAGAAATCTAGAGTAAATGGGCTGAAGTGACAAAAGCTGAAAACATCAAGTCTGATTCCATCATTTTCCCATTCAAAGACCATAATTGAAATTGTCTTCTGCATACACGTGGCAAAACATGGTGGGCTTTATCTCCACAAGGAGATAAAGATGGGCTTTAAAAGAGAAAGGGCACACAGAGTTTTAAAAGGAGAGCACATTGTTGAATATAAAAAGGGGCAGCTGCTGAAGATTTCGGGGGGGAGGACTTCTGAGAAGAAATCAGAGAAGCAGCCGGCAGAGAGTTTGAAGGTGAGTTTGAGGCAGAGCTTGCGCGGATTCTGTGCGAGTGACGGCAGATGCATGGGCAGCCGCTGGGACACTTCAGGCTACAGATCTGAGTTCTACAAATTGGGTTTTTGCTCTTCTAGATTTATTTTTCCTTTGTTTGGATATGGAATTGTGGTTCATCAATTTAATCTCAGATTTTACCATGTTTAGTATGAACTAATTTTGCCATCTAATGCTACGATATAGCCTGATCAATTTAATATAGAATTTCATGATTTTTATATTTTTAAGGGTTATTATTTCATATAGAGTATATATTATTGTTCTTAATGCTTTTTGATGATTGGCCACCATTAAAACTGATTTAAAGAGCATAATTGAGACCGAGAGGAGATTTTATGCAATAGCTTTTAGTAATATATACCATGAATTGAACGAAAGCCAGAGATGGACCAACGTGATTTGTGCAGCATTAGTGATAAGTGGACTTAATTTTCTATGTAAACTAGGGAATTTCATAGAATATAATGCATTTTTATCTATTTAAATTCACATAGAGATATAGTGGGTTAATAGGTGAAGATAGGTTTGGTATAACTTGAAAAAGTATATCGAATAAAATAGGAAATCCCGATGTCACATGAATAATAAATACCTTGGAAGTATATTGATCTAAATTCTATATTAGTTGATGATGGTGAAGTCGGATGCCTTAGACTTTTAATTCTTGGTGTTACTCAAAGTTAATTTAGTTTTTCTTTAACTAGTTTAGTTATTTAATTTATTCAAATAATTTAATTTCAATTGTTCAAATAAAATTAGAATTCATTAATTTTGGTACTTAATTAGTCTACGGTCTCTATGGGACGATACTCTATTTTCATCATTATATTACTTGAACGGACTAGTACACTTGCTAGAGTGGAATTAGCTCATCAAACTGCCAACATGTAAAAAAAGGCTCATATGTTTCTAACCTGTACATGTATGAAGGAAATTAACGACGCACGTGCTGCACGTGATCCCTCAACATTAAATATTGCTTCATTATCATAAACTTGAATACCAGGAGGGTCTAAAATCACATATTGTAAGGTGAGGGGTAAAGTTCCACACACTCATAAAGTTAAAGGGCAATCTATGGGTTTTTCCCATTAAGGGGCACCTAAATTCTATAGAAGATTAATAAAAACAGAGAGAAACCTAAAATAGGGTTATCGCTAAAAATTCAGTTAACAATGGACAAGGAAGGTAAGTGGAGCATGAATCAAGAAGGAAGCGAGTGTTTAAGGTTTAGTTTAATATCCCTATTTATAATTGTAATTGTCGATTTTTTAATTTTTCATATTTTAAAAATATATGAAATATATTTGAAGTTAGTGCGTCCAACCTTGATTTCAAAAAATAATTATAATTCCAACTTATATCTAAAAATTAAAATCTCATCTTATTAAATGTTGATATTTAAATTTGAAAATCCATTATATATTCTAATATATCAACATTTAATAAGATAATTTTTTCAATTTTGAATTATGTTTTAATTAAATGAAACAACATATTTTAAGATTAGAATCCTAATTATTTTTGAAAATCAAGACTGATATACACTTTTCTCAATATATTTATATATTTAATATTTATTTCAATTAATATTTTATATATTTTAAAAATAATAAAAAACTTAAAAAATAAATAATCAATCAAAAAAATGTTGTTAAACAAAATCTAAATATTTTATTAAAACGATACAATTTTCAATTTTTTTAATTTATTAAAAATCTAACTAATAAATATTAACATCTTGTAATTACATCATTTTCATATTAGATAAGCATTTCATGAAACTTTTCATTTAAGTTTTATAAGCCAGCAAATTATAACTATTTAAAGACGCTGGGGGATTTTAAAAAGTAGCTTTTGGAAAAAAGCCTCACCAATAAGGTGTTTTTTTTTTTTTTTAAGCCAAATAATCCGTTAAAATTAATGTCGTTAAACACGAAAACTAACCTTTAAATTAGAAACGTGCCTCTACTTCTGTTGCTCTTTGTTTATTTTATTTTATTTTATTTTTTATTTTTGGGTTATACCATTTAGGTGATACCTAATATGTTAGCTTTCGTACACCACTTCGGTCTTCTTAAAAAGCGTGTCATTCACTCGTTGATTTCTTCCATGAATCAGGGCCTGCTTGACCGGTTAGGGACTGAGGAACAAACATACTGCGGCCCCACCATTTGGTTGGCCTAAAGAATGAAAAACCTACCGACTAGGCTACTATCACTTGGATCGGAAATGTGCTGATTGAAGATGTGAAAAAAGAAAATTACAGATTGGTTTAACAAATTAAATCCGCCTTTATGAAACAATTCAAAACATTTTTTTTTCAATACCAGCTAGGACAAAAATGTCACATTAAAAATGTTCAAAAAAAAAATGTCACATTAAAAAAAAAAAAAGGGGGGTTTTTTTCCCCGTTTTTTTTTTCCGGATTCTTCCCAACCCAACCAGGGCTTAAATTTTCTTTTTCCTTAATTTGGTTTTGGTTTTTTTTTTTTTTTTTTTTTCATCTTTTCATCGTTTGGGTTTCTTTAATTTTATCCCAATTTTCTCTATCCGTCTTTAGTACAGAAAAGATCAGCAAAGCAAAATGGAAACAAATTTACCCCAAAAAACCCCCAGCAGCTTGAAGGTGGCTGGCTAATTGGGAAACAAGAACCAACTCAGCAATATAAATGTCTTAAAAAAAGACAATTAGAAACGAAACATTATTGCACATCTGCTCTCAATATTGTATCTTTCAAAATTAGATGAGACATGTAAGGAGAGGAAAATTACCTTAATCAAGCTATAATATAGAGAAAGTCAATATTCAAAATGGATAATTACCTTATTCAAGCTCTCCCACCCCATTCTTCATAAAACTCTTTCAGAAAGTCCTCCATGAACTTATGCCTACTCTCAGCCCTCCTTTGGCCAGCCTAAAGTTTTCCATGAATGCTAAATGTTAGTACACCAAAGATTACAATACCATCTTTATGTGTGATGGACACAGGCTAAAATAGACATCAGTGATCCAATTACAAATACAAGGATGTTTGTGTACGCATGCTATGTTTACCTTTGTTTTCATCAAATCCTTCAACTTGAGAAGCTTCTCATGGAAATGATTCACAGTAGTCTGCTCCTCCTTTTTCATGTATTGTTCCTTGGATAAGTCTGATCGGGGATGAATAGCAGGATCATGAAGCACCCTATTTCTGTTTCCACCAAAAGTGAAGCAGCGAGCAATTCCTGGTGTTGTAGGCTAAAAGTTTAGTGCAACAAGGATGGACATGCAAACTGTATTAAGATAAAATCAATAAGCTAAAATGAAAATCAACAAGCAAGCTTCTAGTGTATGTAATTAGTATACAAGAACTATAATATCAAATCATACATGAACCATAGAGGCAAAAAGAATAATAATAGAGGGACCAAAGCCCCTCAGGCCTATACTAGGCCGAACAGAGGACATGCATGCACATCCGTTGATTTGCTTTCTATGTTTTATGGTAAAATATATGAAATTGGTCCCCGCCTTCAATAATTTATTCTCATTTTAGTTCTCAAACAATTTATAGTTTTTTTTTTTTTTTTAGACTTTAGATGTTAGGGTTCAATTTTTTTAGGATTAATGCTCATGTTAAGGTTTAGATTTTTTAGGGTTCAATATTTACAATGTTAGGATTTATATTTTACAAACTGAGTTTTTAAGGTATTAGGGTTAAGAATATTTATGATGATGTTAGGGTTTAGATTTTAAAGGTTTCGAATTTAGGATGTTAGGTTTATATTATTAGGGTTTACAGTTTAAAATTTAAAGTTAAAGGTTTAAAATTTATAAATTAAGAATTAAAGGACTTAAAATTAAAAATTTTAAACTATCAAACCCAAAAGGAAAAAATAAAAAAAGCTGCAGGGATCAATTGGTCCCTATAGTATAGCAGTACCTAGGAAAAACAACAAAAAGGATTTATGGATTATAAACTTCTTGGTCAACAAAGAATACACATTGAAGCCAATAGAAGTTCGTGCTTGTTAGAATTCATCAAAATTCAGATGAAGAAGCAACTTAGAAGAGTAAAGAGGATACATCTTAGAAACTGACATCTTGCAAGTTGTAAATCAGAGCATTTAAAACACCCAGAGTTACCTATAGCACCAATTGCATCAAGACGATCAGCATCTTGTACAACTCCAAATTCTGGGTATAATTCATTGTTTGACAGCCCATCAAGCTCATCTTTAAAACCTGAAAATTCAACGTACATCAATCAGTCTTAACTATAATATTAATATGATCATCTAGAATAATGTGCACAAAAAGACAAGTATTATATGACACGTGCATACTTAAAAGAATCAAGAGATCAATAGTTGATAAAAAAAGAATGAATGTACCCTTAAATGATTGCCTTGTGACTCAAGTTGAGAAATAAGATGCTAATATGAATTTATAGTAAAAATAACTTTGATGCTAGAATCATATATTGAAGGCAAACAAAAGCTCAAGTAGAAATCAATATAACCTTATTGGTATCCTTGTTTATAAATATAAACAAATCTTCATGGACAGCCTTATATTTGACGAGGGCAAACTATTGGGGAAATTATTGTTCAAAATTATGACTAACAAATCCTTGCAGATATTGTATGTGCATAAAATTCCATGTATTTGTTTCTATTGAGGGGTGGAGAAATTGCATGCCTGCAGAAAACTGGAACCTGAATTTGACAGGCTAAAAGGACCAAAACTACCACTATAGGTTTTCTCTGTGCATTTCATTTAAGCATTTTCTATACTATTAAACAGCTCCTATTACACTGTTGTTTGTTACATGGACAATTTCCTGGAAATTAAAAGTAACATGACACCTAAGTGTATTGCTTGACAAATACATTAGGAATATAACCCATCCCTATGTAATTGAATCAAGAAAAATTTTTTTATCTGATTAGTGTTTCTGCAAAACAAGGGATGATCGGAGTAAAGAATATCAAACACTAAAAACTTAATGAAAGTACAAAATCATTACAATTTAAACTAGCTGGCCCTTGCAACTCATGGTTTTGCCTTTTAGGTAAACTAAACCACCAAACTTAAGTATAAATACACAGAAAATTAAGAATATACATTACTAAATAGTAACTATTTACATGAGTATTGTGCTCAGAAGAAAATGCATTCCAACTCACCCATTCCTTTTATAATCTTCAATATCTTCATCTTCTTGCTTTCCTCGATTTGCACTTCTTCTAGAAAATTCTCAACAACTTTCTCCTCAGATGGATCTCTGCAAGCCAAAGGAGGCTCAGATATCAGCAGAAACAAAGGAGAAAATTATGATGACCAAATTCCCCTAAGGGAACAGAAAATCATCTGAAAAGAAATGAACCACCATCACTCTTCCAAAAAGAACTATGTAAAGGATGAGAAGCTATCAATCTAATGACTCATCCATAAAGCAGAACAAGGGCTATCCTACTTTATTGTTAATGAAAATTGAGCACAACAACCGTAAATCTTTCTCATCTACAATCAAAGGTTAAGAAACACAATAATCGCATTGGCAATGGAGTTTGTTAAAAAACAGTACTTAAGAGAGAATTAGTTTTACACACCTCACATATTTGTAATCACCTGAAATAAACAACAATTTTAAATTATCAGTAAGTTCACATAACAAAATAACTTTAGACTAGGGATCAAAGAGGACCTATATCATGGAGAAGTGCAGAAAGCTCCACCTGCCATGGAAGTTCAATGAAGAAACTTACAAACACGTAAAAGAAATATACAAAAAGTATAGGTAGGCAAATATTTAGGACTAGCTGTTTTGCAGTTCCCCCTGCATGGACTGCACAGACCACCCCAATGTTAGGGGGCTCACCCCATATCAATGGTTATAAGATGTCGCACATCACTTTTTTCTATTTAGAAATACCCTTGAATCCATAATCCCTTGTGATCAAGACCCAAGATTGCCCTACTTCCACCACACAACTTCCACCTTCTAGACACTCCAAATCAAAAACCCTTGCTCTCCACCATTTCCATGACCAACCCCATCCCCAACCAACTGAGCAATGGTTGTGCTGCCTTGAAACACCAAACTGAAGTTGGAAAAAAAACCTACCCTTACCAAAGACAACCCCATCACAGGGACAAACTGCAACAAAAGGCAGCAGGCACACTCCGAGCCAAACTCTAGTAAAGCTGCCTTGGAGACTAGTGTTTTATGAGCTATCCTAGCTTCTAAAAAAAGTTTCTCAATTTTTAGAATTGAATAAAGAATAACTTCAACCAAAGATGACCCAACAATATCTTTGAAAGAAACCTATTTTAGGCATTAAACATCAGCAACACATCAAACTGTTCTTGAGTTGGCTCGTCTAACTGTCTATCCAAATTGCAAGGGAATCCAATCAAACGATGGATTCCACACTCAAATTTTTCATGATTCAAGATTCAAGATTCAAGCTTTTCTCTAGAAGCTTTAAAATAATACCATATTGCTAAAGAAAATGAAGAAAATCCTCTATATGTTAATCACTGTATACAAAGCCCGGACTATAAGTAACCAATTTTGAGCAGGAAAGGACCTAGCTTTTTCCATTTTCTCCCCAGTTATTTTGTACCTCAAAGAACTATATGGTAAATAAAGAAGAACCAAAACTAATAAGTGAAAAAAAAAGAAAAAAGAAAAAGGAAGGATTAATTACAATTTCCATAGAATCAGGGTTGGAGGAGAGGCCTTCCTCGTGGGCAAGAGAAAGCGCAAGATCCCTAACCCTCCACACATGCCAGGCGTCATGTGATGCATCGTTACCTCTCATTGCTTCTTTCACCAACTGCTCCGCCTTCCTCACCATCTCTCTGCCGGCCATGTTGTCCGCTCTAATTTAATGTGAAAGTTATACGGTGGAAGCAACCAATTCAGGCACTATAAATTAGCAAGAACTCTTCCTGCTAAAATGTATAAAATCATCAATTCAACATAGCAACACAGTTTCCTAAATCCCAATTAACCTATGCTTACAAAGTTGAAAGTGTTCGATTTCTCCAGCTTTAGACCAAAAAAAAAAAAAGGAAAAAGCCTATCTACCATTATTTTGTATGAATTTTTGTGTCTCGTGATGAATATTGTGCGGTTAACAGAGGCATACGGAGGAGAGAGCTACCTGAAAGAGGAGGGACGACGAAGCTACGGGATACGGTGCGAGGAGGCGCGGCGGCTACCAAAAAAAGCAGCTATTTAATAAAATAAATAAGAATTTAGGTTTAGAGAATTCAAGTTTGGCGATTAACCAGGAAGGTGTGTGGTGTGAAAAAAAAAAAACAACTTTGTTATTATTATTATTTTGCTTAATATCGCTAAAAATTACGTAACTTTGCAAAAGAAGAATAACTATTAATATAATTTCATTTAATAGTTATATGTGTATAAAAAATGTTTATTTATTATTTTTTTTTTGAACAAACTCGCAAGTAATTGGATTCGAACTGTTGATCGAGGTGGGAGAATGCATTTATAAGTAACATGACATCACTGCACCAAAAGGCTTAAGTGTTTATAAAAACTGTTTATTAAATAATTTAATTTCATAAATCAAAATAATTATTTACATAATAAATATTTTAATCCTTTTAATTTAAATCAAGTTATGGAGAAAGGCCAAGCATAATCCCTCCATTGACAGCGGTCATGACAACTTGGAAATGATGAAGGAAAGAGCAGGACCCAATGTTAGGCTGGTATGCAGTTGGTCATAATTAATTCTTCAAATTCTGTACGGGTTATTGTTGTGGAGCCATGTGCTTGAAGTTTTAAATGATATGCTATCTGGAAATGTTGGTGCTTTGTGTTATTTTGATTTTGAGACTTTGAGTATTAGCTAAATTGCAATTTCCCCTATTAAAAATAACTGGCATAATTATTTGATTTGCAGAATTGAGATTGAAGAGAATGTTGTTGGTGGCTCCTTCAATATGATGTTTTTAAGCCACAGCATATCACTGGGGTACAGGAATCATAAAAATATTGTAATGAGGTAAGTTCTGGAACTGATTAGCAGTTGCATTTTTTGCCTTTTCTTTACTGTGTGTGATATTCCCATCATTTAAGGATTGAGAACCATCGTAATTACTCTTTCCTTTACATAATTTATCATTTGAGGTTCTCACTTTGCATGCAGGCAGGGACCACATTTTAGTAGGGCCTGCATGAAATGCTCAGTGGATAATTGCATTAAATCAATTTGAGGTATAATGAAAGGTATAAATTACTGGGAAAATCGAAATCCTTTATGGAGATACTAACTTCTTCATAATGCATGCACCTGTCATAGCTGTTTTGCATATACTGTTATGGTCTCAAAGTAGTTTTAGGCATTGTTTTATGTTGCTGGTTTTGGGGAGAAAATTGAACCCTCACTCCTACATGGAAAGAGTACTTGGGAACATGATATTAGTAAATCTTAAGAATGCTAAGTGAAAGTTGCTTATCCTGCTGTTTTGTTTTATCTTAGGAGATAGTGAGCACTAGTTTATTCGTCTTGTAAACTTTTTTGAAAAGTTCCAATATTTTCTCACTTTTATGTAATGGCAGGGTTTCATCAACAGATTCACAAGAAAGTGATCCTTCAGTTTTAGTGAATGCTCATTTTGATGGTCCTATTGGTTCTCCTGGTGCTGGTGATTGTGCTACATGTGTTGGTTGGTACATTGGGCATTTTCTTCTTATTATTGATATTTATTGCCCTTCTTTTTTGTACCTTGTTTTTTTTTTTAAACAATTTTAACATTATTTATAAGTATATATGGGGAGGGGAGAAATGAATTCCATAAAACTCGAACAGCCACCCCATATAAGTGAATAGTCTTAATCCAAAATCTAATACTATTAGATCGAAACATGCTATTCCTATTTTGTACCTTGTTGTTCAAATACCTATTTGTAATTTTTATGTTTTTGCAGCATCAATCTTGGAAATAGTGAGACTCACCACTGATTTGGGATGGGTCCCCCCTCGGCCTATTATTTTTCTATTTAATGGTGCAGAAGAAGTTTTTTCGCTGGTATAAATTACATTTGTTGTGCTTAGTACTGCAGTAAATTGCATTACACTGTTGTGGCTATTAGTGGCCACTGTAACTTAACAGGTTTGGCACTGAGTTATATCTTGATTAGTGGTCAAACCTTATTATAAGTAGATACTAACTTAACTTCTAATCATTTTTCCTGTTAAAAAAAAAAAGTACTGCAGTAAATTATATTTCAGTTGTTACTGTTCTAGTCTTATGAGATTTTGACGCTTTGTTTTAGGTTTCTAACTTTTACATTTTATGCATAATTGGAATAGAATTATTTCAGCTTTCTGCCATTTTAAGATGTGAAAACATGTTTGAATAATTTATCAGAGTTAAAAATGCATTGGCTTTATTGCATAAAGTCTTCAAGCAAAAGTGTCCATGATCAAGTGAAATTATGTTAATAACAGCAATCTTATGGCTTTTTGTGAGATCAATGTAAATTCTCAGATGCAATAGATTATTACACTGATGAATTAGGAATTACCCAGACCACCTTCCTCCATATGAAAAATTATTTATCTAACATGTGACATGCTTATTTTTCCATTTTCTTCTTAATGACTTTCAATTGACATTGCCTTAGCCCTTAATTAATGGAAGACCTTGCCCATGGGGGCTTTCTAGATAACTTTCACTTTGCTATAAGAATACAATTATCAGGATCTTAAGCTCAAAATTGCCTACTAAAATCCGCACCTGTATTTCACGATTCTTGTTGTCAGAACATAAGTGTGTGAAAGTTTACTTAGTCACAATAGAGGCTTTTGAATAGGAAAATCTGTCAGATTATTTTATTTATATGATCTGCCAGTTGAGAGGAATGAGCATAATTTATGGCTTGTTGGTATATATAACTTGCTTAGTTTTCCACTCCAACAAACTTGTGTTAC
>BPVZ01000057.1:173998-184787 GCA_020521535.1 Rubroshorea leprosula | reverse complement strand
GACCGGATTTTGACCGAAACGAAATTTAATGCTGTACCGTTTCGGTCAAGTGTTGAATCCGGTATGTACCGGCCGTATCGGCCGGTACGGTATGAGATTGACTTCTTTGATTGGAAGTCTAAATGTGAAACCATCTTTGTACCATTATTTATAGATTAACTAATAAAATTCAAAACCATCTACTAATAGAATCCAACAGTGAATAAGTCTGAATGTGAAACCATCTTCGTTATATTAATATTACCTTGATCTTGGCCTTGAGGGGCGTGTGATGGTGGATCTTCGTCTTTCTCTGGCACCATTTTCTCATCTTTACTTCTGCTTCCCTTGGCTCTTTAGTCCTCTATGTGCAAGGAAAGCTACCCATGTAAATCTAGAATAGTCATCAACCACAACAAGCAAATGATTTCCCTCCAATGTTTAGAGTGCACATAGGTCCAAACAAATCCATATGACGTAACTTAAGTAGTTTGTTTATAGATATGCACTTCTTATCCTCAAAAGAAACTCTGGTTTGCTTATCCTTCATGCATGCATCACACACACCATCAACATTCACATTCACCTTAGGCAAACCATTAACAAGATCATGCTTTAACAACTTAGAAATAACACTCATGCTAGCATATCCTTATCTTCTATGCCACAATGAAATATTATCATGAGATATGGAAGCAGGACAAACATTAGTATCTATGTCATACAAATCAATCATATACACATTCTTAAGCCTCTTGCCAACAAACAACACTTTATCATCTCTACAATCAATAATCTTGCAATAAGATTTAGAAAACACAACACTAAGCATACCATCATACAATTGACTAATACCAAGCAAGTTATGTTTCAATTTATCCACATACCAAATATCATAAAAAAAAAAAAAGATTTGTTATGAATTTTACCTATTTTTTTCACAATTCCTTTCCCATTATTATCAAAGGTCACAATTCCTCCATCCAAAAGCATAAGTGATGAGCATTGTGAAGGATCACCCATCATGTACCTTGAGCATCCTCTATCTAAACATCATTTGTTCTTCATTTTGCTCATAAGCCACACCTACACAACAAAAATGAATTTTTGATCTTAGGTACCCAAATTTGCTTGGGTCCTTGTGAGTTAGTGCTTATAGCTCCTTTTGGAACCCAAATTTGCTTTGCATTGCCTTAAGCTATCAATCTCTTCAAAGGACATACATAGGCAAATAGTCCCTTTACACCACCATAATAGCAAGGAACATTAAAATTAAAGAATTGACTCGCTCTTATAAAGAAAATTTTAAAAGTTTTTTGCTTTTTAGAATAACCAAATTCAATGCCCCCTTTGTCAAAAACACTTCTTTGAGAACTCAAATGGAATCAAATTTTTACTTACTTAAAGTGAATTTGGAAATGACATTCTCAAGGTCACAAACTTTCTTTTTCAACTTCTCATTTTCATTTTTAAAACATTTTTAGATTCTTCATCATTCAAAAATGTAATTTCAACATTTAAGAAGGCATTCTCTTTAATGAAAACCTTATTTTGTTTTGCGAGAGATTCAATCTCATTTTTAAGCAAAGAAATAGTTTTAGTAAGAGCAAGATTTTCATTCCCTAGTTTCTTGATATCATTCATATAGCATTTCAGAACTTTGTATAAATTATCATAAGAATACTTAAAAGAATTTTCATTAATTGAACTAGAGAAGTTAAAGTTTACCTTATCATCATTTTTGCTACTATTTGGAACACCATTTTCTAAGGACTTCTCACTTTCTGTTGAGCTAGTCTCATCATCACTCCATGTGGTGAGAAAAACTTCATTCTTCATACCCTTCTTGCCTTTCCTTTCACTCTTCTTCAATTGAGGACATTCATTCCTACAGTACCCCATCTTGTGACATTTATAGCACTTCACATTCTTTTTGCTATACTCTTCTTCATCTTTTTTTTGTAAGTCTACTCTTGAAATTCTTTTTCTTCGTGAATCTTCTCACTTCTCTAGAGACCAAGGTAGAGATGTCTTCACCATCACTAGCATCATCTTCACTTCTTTTTTTTTTTTTTTCCTTTTTGTTTGCTAACCTTGAATGCAATATTCTTTTTCTTCTCAACCACCTCAACTTCATCATCATTTTGGATATCAATCTCGTGCTATCAAGGATCCAATGAGCTCATCAAAATTGAGAGTGTTGAGATTTTCAGCCTCTTCAATTACGGTCTTTTTAGCTTTCCAACTTTTAGGCAAGCTTCTAAGGATCTTCCTCACCAATTCTCTAGTAGGATATCGCTTTCCAAGAGCTTTAAGATTGGTGGCCATATCGTTGAATCTTGTGTATATATCTCCAATGCTTTCCTCTGCCCTCATCATAAAGAGCTCATCAATGTGAATGAGTCTATTAATTTTTTACTTCTTCACTTGATTGTTCCTTCATGTGTTATCTCCAACATGTCTCAAATTTCCTTAGCCGTATCATACTTGAATGTTCTATTACATTTTGTTGGATTGAGAGCACATTGAAGCATGCTAATTGCTTTGTTATTGATCTTGATCTTCTCAAGTCTTTATCATCCCATTCAATTTCTATCTTTGGCACCTCAATTCCCTCAACCCCTTTCATAAGCACATCTGGTCCATTCATTGTCACAAGCCATACCTTGAGTTCATTAGCAAGCATAAATTTAAACCTTCATCCTATTCTTTCAATAATTATAGTTAAAATCATCAAAGAAAGGAGGCTTGGTGGTAGACAAACCTTCAAGTGGTGTAGTAGCTTGAAATTGAGTCATCCCTGATAAACTCATAGGTGGTTAAACCTTCAAATTGAAGCTTTTGCTCTGATACCAAATGTTGGCTTAATGCACTCCAATAGAAATTGGAGTTTGAAATTTTTTGCTTTTTTGCAATCACAACTTGAAAATTAAAGAGAGAAAGGAAGAGAGAGCTTGCAAAAAAGATTTATAGAGGTTTAATCCAACCATTTGGCACCTAATTCTTTACCTTTGCCTCACTCACCAAAGATTTCCTCCACACTCTCCACTACAAACAAACAAGGGTGGTTGAAAGGAGTCACTCAATCTCATTACAAGAAAAGTGGGTTTTCACTCAACTCACACCCCTTTACAAGAAGAACCCAATGATCTTTACCACAAACCAATCTTGAAGCAATTAATCACATCCCTAAGATGACATTCATAGAAAATAAGGTGAAACATTATAAGAACATCACACAATGATCAAGTATGTAAGTGAAAGTATAAAAGAATTTATGGTTTGCAAGTTTTTGCTCAAGTGGATTGTTGAGATTCGTCAATAATGTATCTAAGAAGCTCTTCAATACTCCCACCAACCCTATTTATCATCTTTTGGTTGAAATCAGCTGTTTGGGATCGTTGGGATGAATTAAATACTCAACAGATGCATCAGATTAAAAAAACTACCATTACTGTGCAATCAGGAATCATATCTAAAACCAAAGAGTCGAATCTATAGATCTTAAATTTGACTCTTTAAATTGAGAGTCGATTCTTCGAGAAATTTTGAAACTTAGCCAACCTTTCCCTCTTTCAAGCCAAGAGTCGAATCTTGAAAGTGAGTTGAATCTTTAGCATCAACAGTTGATTCTTAAAATGGAGAGTCAACTATGCCCTACATCCAAAGCTTTCTCAACTCTTTGGAATTTGGGAGTCGAATCTTGACCTTCTAGGGTCGAATCTAGAAGCCTCAAGAGTCAAATATAGCTTCTTAGATTCAACTTTTCATTAGAATTCACATTTCTACACATTTTTCTCCATAGTTGAATTTGTAAATAGGAGTCGAATCCCTTTGCTTCAAGAGTCGAATGTAAAGTTTTAACCCAATTCTGTAGTTTTTCAATTTTTTCTTTGATGTACTATAGAACTTTTTAAGTACACACTTAAACTTAAATTCATTAAACATTTTAAGGGATTTTGTTATCATTAAAATCACTTAGAGTTTAATAAGAAAGGTTGGGGTAAAATAATGTAAATATATTTTTATTGTAAGGATAATGTAATACCCAAGGAATTTTCTCAAATTTAAATAATTTATTCAATCTTTAAAGGGTGTATATGTCATAGGAATTAAATTTGGGGTCTAATTATGATGAGGTGAGGAGCTTAGGGACTAAGTGGTAAGGACATCTTTAGTTAAACTCGAAAATCGAATTAAACCAAGGTTGGCTGTTTCACTTTCTTTTTGGGATCAAGAATGTCTTCTTTCTCTCACCTGTAAGGGGAACTCTACTCAAGGGATTTGGCCAAACTAGGGTCAATTGAAGGTAATTTGTTTTTTGAAGCTTAAATTTTTGTGATTGAAAAGACGATGGGAGGGGAAATTAAAAGCTTCTATCATCATTTATTAATTAGGCCCTCCTCTATTTCACAATTTTTCACCAAAAAAGAAGGAAAGGCACTAACAAGGATTGCTGTTCTTAAGTATAGTTAGAGGTAATGTACTATTCATGATTGGTGAAATATTTAGGAACTTAGAAGTGAAGCTAGTGGGTAGTTGTGGTTGGTAAGAATGGTTGTAATTTAACAATTAGATTTTGGAATTTATATTAAATTGTGAATTGAGGTGGTGTGGTGTGGTGTGGTGTGAGGAATTTTACAAGGAGAATTATTTAGCTTCCAAGAGTGTGTATTAGAGTGGTTGGGTTTTGTGGAATAGGACATTTGTAGTATGGGTTAGGGAGTTATTTCATGTAGATGTTTGAGAAATACTAGATAAATTTTTATTTGGTGATTGAGTCATGTTTAGTTGATGTTCTTTTATGTTTCGATTAGTTGTGTAGAATTGCATTTTAAAAGATAATTATTTGAGGTAAGTAACTAAATCCTCTATTGTTTTTTTTTGTCCAATCCTAATTCTTTTTTAGAGAATAATTTTTTGTTAAAATGTTTTTATTATGGAATGATATGATTTGTGGACCAAGCATTCTATTTTATTTTTATTTTGAAATGAGATTGTGGCCATGTGGTGAAGGCTAATTTAAAATTGATTTCCATATTTAAAATTGAATGGTTTTTATTTGGAATGCTTTTTGATTTGTCCTAGCTGTATGGTTAACCCTTGTGAGGATTGAATTGTTGGTATTGTGATAGACCCAGGATCTATGGATTTTGTGTTGTGGGTTGTGTATTGTGGAATGTGAAGTGTGTATCATGGATTTGTGATTGAGTATTGTGGATTGTGGATTGTTGTACAAACATAAAGGACAAGCCGTTTCACTTTCTTTTTGGGATTAGGAATATCTTCTTCCTTTTGCCTGTACCAAACTAGGGCCAATCGAAGGTAATTTGTTTTCTTAAGCTCAAATTTGATGATAAAAGGATGATGGGAGGGGAAATTAAAAGCTTTTATCATTATTTATTTAATTAGGCCCTCCTTTGTCTCACAATTTCTCACTAGAAGAGAAAGAAAGGTACTAATAGGGATTGTTATCCTCAAGCATAGTTAGAGGTAATTTACTGTTTATGATAGGTGAAATATTTAGGAATTTAGAAGTGAAGACATAGGGTAGTTGTGTGGTTGGTAAGATTGATTGTATTTTAACAATTAGATTTTGGAATTGATATTAACTTGTGAATTTGGGTGGTGTGGCATGATGAATTTTACAAGGGGAATTATTTATTTAGGTGTTTAGCTTCCACGTGTGTGTGTTGGAGTGGTTGGGTTTGTGGAAGAGGACATCAATGGTGTGGGTTAGGGAGTTATTTCATGTAGGTGTTTGAGAAATATTGGATAAATTTTTATTTGGTGACTGATTCATGTTTACTTGATATTCTTTTAGGTTTTGATTAATTGCGTAGAATTGCTATAATATCCCAAAATTTCTAAAATTTTAGACGTATATATGTATACATAAATACATTAATACAAGTGAATTTAAATTTAAATTAGGGATTTATATGGGAGGAATTATTATCGTTGGGTCTAATGATTGAAATTTACAAACCTAAGGGGGTTAAAAGTGAAATTTGGTTATAAATAGGGGCTGAGCTGATTCTCCTCTTTTTCTCCTTGCCCATTTCTACGTGTTTTCCCCCAGCCCTCACTAGAATTTTTCCTCCCCAAGCCTAGCCTGCGCCCAATAGCTTCTTCCCATTATAAACAATGTGAGACTTAGCTTTTCCTTCCTTCTCCTAGCAAGATTTAGAGGTTTATGAGTTTATGGTTCTCAAAATCATGATTCAAAACCAGATCTTGTTGTTGCTTCCCCAAATTTTCTAGTCAATACCAGGTTCTTGTGCACTGTGAAGGAGGCTGCTATTTTTCAGCACTTTCTAGTAAGAAATTAGCCATTTTGCTCATCTTTTCTTCTTTGATTGGAATTGGGTTAACTCAAATCCTTTAGGGCTTTCAAGTTTGGAAATTTTCTGTAGTTTTCTTCCTTGGTTTCGCCCTAGTGCCACCAATTTTGATTCCTTTCACTAGAAATTCTAATAGCATGACTTTGTAGTAGTGTTTGCCCTTGATATTGGATTGAGTCCATTTTTAATTCTATAGAAAGTTAAGAGATAGCCCTATAACTTTTCTATGTTTGGACATTTAACCAAATTAAACTATTTTTATGGTGAAAACTCTATTGTAAGTTCGATTCCTATTGACAGACTTAACTAGTAGACCAACCTTGTGTTAGTATTTTTCCAATAACTTTTTCTGTAGATGTCGGATTAAGGTGATTCATGATCCTATAGAACGCTAAGATATAGGGCTATAATTTATCTATTGACTACTCAACTCAAATTGGTCAATTTCTAGGCGTGAATCTATTAGAAGTTTTGATTTGAAATCTAACCAAAATTGCTCTCAAAAGTACCTAGAAATTTGCTTTGTTTTTTTTCCTTATTCACATTGTACCTACTACCATATTGCATCATGATTTTACTAAATTTTAGCTGTTATTTTCCTACTCTAAAACCCTTTGTTTTAGCTTTATTTTGGCCGCCATTTTTTGTGTTGCTTTTCTACTTAAATGCTGTCCATTTCTACCCAGTTCTAGCTTGTGCTCTACCCTCTTTTGCTGTTATCTTTGTGCCTAACAATCCCTACTGTTCAGGGCTCATTCTAAATATTTTGGGACTGCTTTAAATGGTAGAAGCCCCACTTTGTTGCCCAATATTTTTGCGGGTGTCTAGAAGGGTTTTGAGCTTGGTTTCTCTCGTTTTTCCACCTTATTTCGTCTAGAAAATTTGTTTGGAATACCTACTATTTAGTGTGACATTCGAAGCTGTTTTAAGTCTATTTTAAGTATTTATTTGATGTGGCATAAGTTCTAAATCATCTCAACAGCCTTGAGTCCTTGAAATTCTAGCTTGTTGTGTACCTACAAGGTAAGGTAAGTAAAACTATGGTAAATGCCTTTAGATTTTAAGGTAAATGTTTTAAAAGCATAATTTTGAACTATTTTTGAAGTAGTGGTGGGACTAAACCCATTTTACACAAAAAAAAGAGCATGATTAGTTTACAATGAAGTTGTTATCATTTATTGATTTAAGCATGTCTACTTGGAGTTTATTGAATTGTTCTGATAACCTGAAATTGGTTTGTAAATTATGGATTTTTCCTGTAACTCCTGCCTAGTTTAGTCTCCAATATAGTCATGTTTCATTATACCCGTTAGTGGGAGGTTTACGCACATGTCGACATGTATTCCTGAAAATCGGTTTGTCCTATTATACCTACTAGTGGGATAGTACATTGGTTATTACTGTGCCCAATAGTGGGAGGTTTATAAATGCTGGACATGACCTATAGAGGAGATATCTATTTCATTCTCGTACTTGTACCGGTTTTTCTTGATACTTATTATATTTGTTGGTGTGCTAAAACTTTAATTAAGAGCTATCCATATTTTTACTTACTAAGTTATCTCATATTGTTTTTTTTCCTCGTTCACCATTTTAGGTAGCGAGACCAGAGATGGGGGAAACCAGGGGGAGTGACAAGCTAGAAGGCTAGCCAGTTGTATTTTAAATTTTGATTATTTTGAAGTTAGACAGTTAGTCAAATTATTTTGGACATAGAGTTGTATAATGTTCATGCACTCTTGGCCTAGTAAAACTTGGATTATAAAAATGAGATTTTATTTTGAGATTTGGTTCTTAGTTAATGGGCTGCTAGATATAAATTAAGTAAGTTTCGAGCCTTGTGCATTTGTGAGAACCTCTCACAAGTGTACAACGTCTATTTCACTCCTGGTTTTAGGGCGTGACATTTGCATTTCGAAAGATAATTATTTAGGTAAGTTGCTATACCCTCTAGTGTTTTTTTTTTTTTTTTTTCTAAGTACATTGACTTACTTAAAAGAGTTTTGTCCAGTCCTAATTTTTTTTTAGAGAATAATTTTTGATAAAATGTTTTTATTATGAAATTAGATGATTTGTGGATCAAGCATGCTGTTTTATTTTAATTTTGAGATGAAATTGAGCTTTGTGGTGAAGGCTAATTTAAAATTGATTTCCATCTTCAAAATTGAATGGTTTTATTTGGAATGGTTTTTGCTTTGTCCTGACTGTATGGTTAACCCTTATAAGGGTTGAATTGTTGGTATTGTGATAGACTCGAGATCTATGGATTTTGTATTGTGGGTTGTGTATTATGGAATATGAATTGTGTATCATGGATTGTGGATTGTTGTACAGCCATGAAGAACAAAAAAATTGAAATACTTTGGTTTTGAGGAAGGAAATGTGCTTTTATTGTTTATCTTATAATAACATTAAGTTTATAAATTTTCATGCTTGGTTGTGCTCAATTAGTATTCTATTTATTGAGTTCTTAAACTCACATTTTCAAATTTCATTTCATTTTAAGTGAAGAAGTATGAGCATTGGATTTTGCATGAGGATTGAGAGATAATGAAAATAGATTGGCAAGAGTTTAGATATAGCTCGATTGGAAGTTTAATTGGTTTTATAGAATAAGTTATTCACTTTATGTTTTTCAGTTAAGAGGTTTGAGCTCAATTTTTGGAAACTATTAAGTTTTGTTATTGGAATTGTTTAGGCGAAAAGGCTATTTTAACCCATGTACTTTTTGATATTGTTGAGATTAACCCAGTAGCTTTTTTTTGCAATTTTTGAACCCCATCACTTATATATTGAAATAAATTAACACACTTATTTTTCAGTTGAAATAAATTAGCTAAAACCTAACGTATGGCGTCATGAAACATCAGTTTACCGTGAAACTCATTTTTTGTTGTTAATACATTGCTGACTTGGTGCATGTGAGACCCAATTTTGTGACATGGTTTGATATGGACTACTCTTTTGATGACATGGCCCCTTTTATTTCCCCAAAAACAAAGCAAAAGGAAATCAAAGCAAAAGGAAGGAAAAGGAAGAGGAAGGCGACTCTCGATGACATCGTCTTCCTCACAGTGACTTTGCGCTTGCCAATTTCTCCATCTTCCGAGGTAGTTTTGTGGGTATTTCATCGGATGTGAGTTTGGTGTCGGATTTGGTCCTCGTGACGTCGGCTTCCTTCAGCTTACTGCATACCTAGTCCAGTGTTTGTTCTTTTCTTTGATTTGATGCTTCTCTTCCACTACTTCTTTTTCTTCTTCTTCAATTTTGGGTTGGTCTTGCTCGTGGATTTGCTCCGGCGGGTAATGGGTATCAGATTTTGGGGTTTTTTCCGAGAAATCAGAGGTGGGTTCTTGAGATAAGTAATTGGAGAAGTTAATCAACTTGAGCCTTTGCAACATAGATGGAGATCTAGATCGAAAAGCTTGCGATTTCTGCTTCGACTCTGGGGTCTACTGAAAAGAGAAATATTGGGAATCGACATCCAGATGATGAGATTTTTCAAATCCAATAATAGGTTCTTAAGATCTGTAATTGCAAAAATTGATAGATTTGAGCCTTTGAAGAACAAGGGAGATCTGGCGAGATAGTGCGGCAAGTTTGACTGCTTTTGTTGTTTAGTGTCACCAGATTAGTTGGTGAGGAAGCCGGAAGTAATGAAAATGGTGCCAACAATGAGAGTCGAACTACTTCCTCTTCCTTCCTTTTGCTTTGATTGCCTTTTGCTTTGTTTAATGGAAGCAACTTGCTTTATATTTTTCCCTTAATCGGCCCTAAAGAAAACCCTAAACTTAAAGTCATTCCTCATTCTATATAGTTTCGATGAATGGTGGGAGTTTTGGAGCGGGTGAGTTTTTGGGGAAATAAAAAGGGCCATGTCATAAAAAAAAAATAATCCACATCAGCCCATGTCACAAAATCGAATCCCACATGCACCAAGTCAGCAATGTATTAACGATAGAAAAATGTGTTTCATGGTAAACTGACATTTCATGACGTCATACGTTAGGTTTTGACTAATTTATTTCAACCGAAAAGTAAGTGTATTAATTTATTTCAATATATAAGTGATGGAGTTCAAATATTACAGAAAAAAGTTACGAAGTTAATCTCAACAATATCAAAAAGTACATAAGTTCAAATACCCTTTTCACCAAATTGTTTACTTGAAAGTTGGAAGATTATATTAAATCTTTATGGGAGATTGTCATGATATATAGGTTAGATAACCTTACATATTTATGGGATTATATTATAAATATGTAGCATTAATCATGCCTTAATTTGTTGATTAGGGTGTGACAGACAATATCAAAATAAAACATTATAAAGTAACGTAAGTTGATGACACACGTACTCTTAATAATAAATTGTCTTTTCTATTACAATATTAACCTCAAAAAATTTAAAAATAATGAAGTTACATCATGGTATTGCATTAGTTTTATCCATGAACCTTTTTGTGC
>BPVZ01000057.1:50890-68665 GCA_020521535.1 Rubroshorea leprosula | reverse complement strand
AATTATAATGTAAAATTATATAAAAATTTGTATAAAAAATATAAATACTATAGTTATAATGTGATGTAACATTGTAAGGGCTTGATAGTTAATATCTGACGACTAATAATTATTATTATTTATAATTCAAAATATTTAAACACTTTAATTAAAATAACAATTGATAATTGTTTGCAAAAAGTCAAAACAAACACACCTTTATAATATATTATTATATAACTAACCCTTCTTATTTAAGGATTCATCTATAATGTTATATATATATTTATTTAATATCACATCATATTTTATTTAATATAATATAATATTATAAATTTATAATTTTACATCATATTATAACTATAGTATTGTAGAAAAAAAAAATCTTGATTATTTTTTTTTTATTTTGGTTGTACAATGGAAGATAACCATTTCTTATCTTTTATTTCATCTCGCTTACATGTTATGCGACTCGAATTCAAAACTCCTTATTTTCAATGGAAAAAAATGATCACTGAATTATTTAAATCGTTAATAAATCTTAATTATTTCTAAAGTCTAAATACTATGAATTTACCCGAGTTGTCCAAGTGGCACATCATTTTTAACTCTACAAAATTATAACGGCAATATACATAAGGTAAAATATAAATACATAATTAACCCGTATTTAAGGGTGTGGTTATGGCATCCAACAATTCGTTAAGTCATATAAATTGAGTTTAATTTGATTGATATTGGTAGTTTTTTTTTAAATAATTTGTTATAATATTTAAAAATATTAGTTTATAAATTTATTTTAATTTATTAAATAATAACTATCACTTGTTTTATTATTTATTAATTTTTTTAATAATCAAATCAAATAAAATCAATATTTTTTAAATAATATTATGTGCTTTAATAAATAAATGAGTGAGCATAGCCACACTCTTATTTGACAGCCATAGCATCATTCAAGTTCAACATGCCAACCTTAAATAGCATATATCATATAATTTACCTATAGATTGCATGTTGGTTCCTTTCTTAGATATTTTTCAATCTCTAGAGTTGAGATTTTAGATTTGTAGAATATTTCAATTCAAATATGTTTCTGCTTTGATATTTTTTTCTATTTTGCTCCATTAATCTTGATTTTTGGAGAAGATATGTAAATAAAAAAACAAATTTGTCATTTTTTTATTTTAAAATATAAACTTTTGAGTTTATAAATTAGTGAGTTTATAAATTAGGTAATAAATTCTTTTAATAAAGGTATGAATTTTATAATTTAGTCTATTTAATAATTTATTAGATATCGATGATGATGTCACAAACAATAATTTTAATTGAAATACAATGATATTCATATTTTTAAATAAAAATAAAAGTTTACTACTTAATTAGAATCTAAAAGAGTTTAAATCTTTCAATACAAAAATAGATAAAATTCATGTTTCTATCTAAACATTTTGTCAAAAAGTTTATCTCTTTAAATAAAAAATTGATAAAATTCATGTTTCTATCTAAATACTTTGTTAATTTTTTATAACAAGTGAATTAAAAAGGAAAAGGATGGGTTTGTTTTGGGAAGAAGGGGCAAAATAGTTTTAACAATTAAAGGCATGTTTGTTTTTAATTTTATTTTTTGTTTTTTGGGTACATAGGACAGTGATATAAAGTACTAAAAGATTATCTAGTGGCATGTCTTCCATTAAGTGGTCTCAAACTTGGTCCAATGGCTCCTCAAAGAAGTGGAAACCTCTGCTTAAATGATGGAATCCAGATGCCATGGTATCAGCACAAAAATTCCTCTCACGCATAATATGTATCACCAGGACTTTCCAACTATTAATCGAGTGAGATGAAGCATTTGGTTTAGTGGAGTCATTTATTCTCTTTTGTTGTTGTTTTGGACAATGATAGGGTGACCGACCCCCTTCAGGCCGATCAGCCAATTTTAACTGAGATCTAAGTTTCATTTTTCTTTTAAGATAAATTCGTTATTTAGTCTTTATTTTTAACCATTTAAATTTATTTTAATTCACTTAATTTTTTAGTCAAAACTAATTTAAACTAATCTTGCTAGGTTTTAAAATTTTTAGAAATTTGTGTTTAAAGTATTAGGGTTTAGTGTTTAAATTTTTTTAAAATTTAGTATTTAAAGCATTAGAATTTAAACTGTTTAGATTTTATATTTTATGATGTTGGGTTTAAATCTTTTTAAATTTAATGTTTAATATATTGAAATTTAAGAATCTGACCTTATGGGTTAAGTGGCGTTAGCCACTTTTGTGAGATTCATCTTTTTCTCTTCAATGACAACGGTTCTAAGAGGTCCCATGACAAAAATGTTCAAAAATATATATATTGAAATTTAGATTTTAAAATTTTAATTTAATATTTATAAATTTAAATGCTTAATAATTTAAAAATTAAACGTTAAGACAAAAAAATAAAATTAAAAATTTTAGACTTAGAAGAAATCATAAAAAACCTATAGGAAGCCTTTTCCTTTTTGTGGCGGTAACAATTCGGACACACACAACACAAGGATATTTCTTGGGCTTTCAATTCGGTGTTGGAATTTGGAATATTTGGTGCAAGTGTAAAACCGAAACCCGGTTGAGGACCCAAAAGAGAAAACAGATTGCGGATATGGCCCAGCCCAAATGGAAACATATGCACCGGCATATCCGCACGCCGGCAGTGCTTCTCCCTCTTCCCACTTCCTCTGAATCGAAGGAGAGTACAGTGCGAAGAGGGGCAGCTGCTTTGGCAATGGCGTTTCTCTTTAACAAATTTCAGGAGGTAAGTTCAATTTTTCTCTCTTTTTTCGTTATTTATAACCACAGATGTTCCTAATCCATTGATCTTTTGTCTTTTCTCTATTCGGGACCTTAGGTATTGCCGCTGGTTACTGTAGGTAGTAGTAGTAGATTGAAGCAGAGAATTCTCTGTTTGAGATTTTAATAATCGATGAAAAAATGTCTGAGGAGGAGTTGGGTTTTTGAAGAACTGTAACATTTCTTCTTAGATGATTAATGGAAAGTGAAAAGGGGTATGTGGGCATGCAATAAAAATGAGTCATTTAAGCGAAAAATTGAAATTGGACTTCTTTCAAGTGAAGAACTCCTAAATATGAGGGAGTTCTAATAACCTGTTGGGATGATTTGTGGTAGTTCTGACGTAATTCTGTTGCAACTGTAATTACATGTGCTGATTGAAGTCATCTGTACCCATTTGTGTAATTTGAAAAGGAATTTTCTGTGAACTGTTTGATTTATGAGATCAGTCGAATCTGTTGTGAATGCAAATTGAAAATATTTTACTGGATCCTTTGACATCTGAAATCAAGGTTTTCTTAAATTTTTGCTGGTTTTCATGGAGCTGAAAATGTATTTGAGTGGGCATCTATTGTTCGTAACCCATTTCAAACTACTACTTACAGGATATCAGTGCACATGCATCCACCTTATTCAATGGAATGGAGATGAACTCCAACTTCAAGCTACAAATTTCTCTTTCTTGTTTTGATCTCATTGATTAAGTTCCAAATTTGGTTTAAATGGTCTTTTTTAGGTGATATATTGATGGACTGACCAGGGAGTTACAAGACGCCCTTTTATGCATTCTGAATAATATTTTTTTCTTTTTATGATATTTCAGGCTGTAAAAGCTCTTGCAAAGAGTCCCATGTTTGCTAGGGATCCAAGGCATCTACAGTTTGAAGCAGACATAAATCGCCTTTTCCTATATACCAGGTCAGTTTTGAGTTTTTTAATGAATCAAATATATATATATATATATTTGATCAGCAGAATTAAGTTTTATTATAAATAGAGTACAAAGGATACTCCAGCCCATATTTAAATACCCTGTACACTGTATTTTCAATACCAGCCATACCTGCATTCCAATTGCTTCAACCATAATGAATCCACACCATAAAACACAAACGAAGTCTACTCGACTGTTTCTAAACATTCATCCGTGCATCTTGTGATGTTTATGATACTGTTTCAAGCAGCTTCTATGCCTTCTAACAGCTGGTGCACATTCATCCAGTCTTGATTGCCATCCACAAAAAGAAAACACACCCCTCCACCTTGTGCTTAATCCATACAAATGATTTAGCCTGCACAGTATCCAATGAATCAAATATTAGGTGTGCTTTTCTGTTCTGCACATAATGTATCTCTAGCTACTATTGTATTTCAAACCCCCTTTATTTATAAAGGTGTGTATACTCCTGAGGCATGGTTTATATAATCAGCTCTACGAGTCCTGTCATAAGAGTTTAGTGCAAGACTCCAAGGGCCATGGTTTTTGCTGGACTGGGGTGCCTTCTTCTTTAGTTCTTTTTCTGGTTTCTTTCATGCCTTCTTTTTACACTCTATGATTAGAAAGGGTAGAGGGCCATTATGGAAATCCTTGTTGGATGTGGGTAGAGAATTCATTCATCCCTCCATTCTATCTCTCAGCTACTGCCCCACTGGGGCTCCAGATAAACATCGACCTCTAACCATTGAACTGAAGACCTGAAAGAGAAGAAGTTTAGAATCAGACAGTCAAGTAATCTAGTATTGATTTATGTGTGCCATGTGACATTTTATTTGAGTGGACTTTTTTTATTCCTCTGTAAGTCTTCTTCTACTGTCTATTTTAAACCTTTGCTCATGCAAAATTTTCTGTGTCAGCTACAATCGTTTGGGAAAGGATGCTGATGAGGCAGATGCAGAGGAAATCATTAACATGGCTGGTAAAGCCTCTCTTGCAGATCAACAAAAGCAAGTCCAAGAAAACATTCATGATCAAATTAGGGACTTCTGCACTTCTATGGATGAAATTCTTCTTCCTGAGACTATGAAAATCGATGAGTCACCTGAATCACCAGCACGATTGAATGCTGCTCCTCGTAGAAGTGGTCTTAGCTTTGCTGTTGGAAACAGCAGCTCACCTTCTGGCTTTCCTGGTGAGTATTTGTTTGCTTTCTATCTTATTTGTTTTTAATAAACATTTTGGAAAGTTTTATCACAAAGGGACTTTTGCATGTGATATGTGGGTTATTTTAAACCTAAATTAATCTCTTCAAGTTCTCTTACTCTTGTGGTTGATCTCACTAATGATGTAGATTGTTAGGTTTTTTTCTACTCTTTTTTTTTTTGGGTTTGGTCATGAAAGAAACATACTCTATTAAATACCCTTATAAAGTCTTACACAACACTACCAAAGACAAACATAAACACAGGAAAACATAAACGAAATCTAACAAGACAGAAACACAAGAAACACAGCATCAATTGGAGAATATGACCCTGCAAACTTCATTTGAGGAAGGGGATGTCCAAACAGCTTGTTTGGGGCTAGACCTAGCAAACAGGTTGGATCAGGTGGCTTCAGATTGGATCATCTTGAATTCCAGGTTTATTGGTTTGGGTCATTCAGATTCAAATTAAAGTGGATAAACCCATGACCCACTCACATGGGTCCTGGATTGAGTTGGGTGGACCCAACTTTAAAAAAAAAAAATTCAATATTTTCTATATTTTTCTTTAAAAAAATTTAATATTAATTAATTGTTTAGTTGAAAAAATCTATTAAATTACTATTAAAACTAATAATCTAATAAATAATAATCATTTTATAATATTTAATTTTATTTTATTTTTAAAAGTTAAAATTAAAAGTATAATTAATCTAAATTTTAAATTAAAAAAATTAATTAATTTTAGTCGATTCACTTTGGGTTGACCTGATCTGACCTTGAGCCAACCCAGTTGGGTCTGGGTAATTTTGGTATGACGATTCTAGATTAATACCCTGACCCATGATCCTACCCATGAGGAGTGGGTTGGTTCGGATATTCAGATTGGGTCCAATTTTGCTAGGTCTATTTGGGGCACAACCTTGCCAAAAGAAGCTCTTTTAAGTTTTCTCACTATTGTGTTTGATCTCTCTAATCATGTCGATCGTTGGGTTTCTTTCTTTCTTTTTTTTTTTTTTTTCTTTCTCTTTTTAGCCATCAAAGAAACATACTCTACTAAATATTCTTATGAAGTCTTACACGACACAAATACTAAAGACAAACATAAACACAGAAAAACATAAACGAAATCTCTAATAAAACAGAAACACAGCACCAGTTGGCCTGTATGACCCTGCAAACTTTCGCTTGAGGAAGGGGTGGTTCAAACAACTTGTTTTGGACACAACCTCCCCAAAAGAAGCTCTTTAACAGCCTGATCTTTGTTCCCCTCACCAGAAAAGGATGTGCAAAGGCAGAATGTAGATTCAAGGTCTTACAGCTGCAGAATATGGAAAAAACCACCAGTAACCAGCCTGAAACAGTCATCTCATGCCAGGGAACCCTAGAAGCACCAGCAGGGAATCTGAGAAGCCTGATGAACCAACTTGAGTGTTATGGTTGACATCTCCTGACTAAACTTGAGACTGAAGCACTGTCCCAAGTAAAAGCAAAGAAAATCCATACCAAGACTAGTGACATCTCCTTCAATCATTCTCCAGTTCAACAGGCTACTCCAACCTACCTTCAACTTGAACACAAATGCATAACCACCTCTACTCATATTATCCACAGGACAAAAGAAGCCAACAAAAAAACCAAGAGGTCTAATCTACGCATTGCAAAAGCAGAACAAAAACACCTAATAGAAAGGGTAACATGGTCTAAAATATGAAGACTTTCTAGCAACCTAAAGGCCAAGAGCGACCCCAACCTCTGGCCAGTGAACCAACACAGACTCATGACTGCATGGTGCTTTTTGGGTAACATTAAGCCCATCATCAGATTTCCTTCCGAAAACAAAAACATCTATATTAGTAATTGGCACATTAACCAAACTTTTCTCATCAACTTGCGTACTTACCTGTGCAGTTCCTTTTTTCCTGGTTCCTTTTTATTTCTTCATAGCTTTCTGTTCTGAACAGCTTTTTGTTTTTGTCTTCACAGTACTGGGCAGTATTGAATGAATTATGGTTTTTCTTTTCAGGGGTTTTCTTTTTCAGTTATGACTTTGCCTCAGCACTAGACTTGGTTTCAAGTTCTTCATAGTAGGACTGATAGGGCTCTTAGATCTATTCATCTTGTGTTTCAAACTTTGCAGTGCTTTATCCTATTGAACTTGTACGGTAGAGACAGGAGAGGTCATAATATTTAGTTTCTTGCGGTGACCATATGTCTCTTCTTCAGGAATTTCAACTTAGTAGATTGCTTTCTTATTATCTCCCACAACAGTGTAGCTAGACACAGGAACTATAGCACTACCAATCTCATTGCTTTGCACTTGATTAGTCTGCAAGTAGTATCCCCAAAAGAGATTCCTTAACAGGAATGATATCAAGGTTACCCTTGGAAGAACCTTCCCCAGTTGCCTGTCGCATTGGAAGAGATAGAGCTACCAGTTGGTTCTTTCCCTTTCAAAGGAGTAGCAAAACAAGCCTGTGTCTTGGGTCTTTTCTTAATGCTTCTGGAATGCTGCCTACACCCATAGGAGTTAGCTCCAGTGCAACACAAGTATCACTAAGTTTGGAGGGGGAATCACACATTTTCTCTTTGCCTGAGCCTCTCCCACAATACTCCATAGAAGGGGAGTAAGTTAATCATAGGCTATTCTCCTTCTAAACACTGTATGAACTCTACCTGGATTCCTAGCCAACTCTCTACCTTGTTGAGTACACAGCCAATCCCCCCGTACATGTCCTCGTTTGGATTTAGAACTGATCTAGCCGTTTCCTCACCACAAACCTTCTTACAATGTGCCAATCTCCCACAGTTATAACAAAAATCAGAAAGCCTTTCTTATTTTAAACTCATCCACTTACAATCTGATTGGGCCCAAAATCCTGGAATCAAAGGTTTATTAACTTATACCATGACTCTACACCTAATAAATCCAAAAAGGCGCTAGTGAGAAATCAATATCAGCCAACGAAGTACCCACTTCCCACCTCTTGATATTAAACAAAAAAAACTTAAAAACCATCCACCAACTGTGGAGCATTCTCCAGTATATAATTCAAATCAGTTTCAGACATAAAGGAGATAGTATAAAGGTTTTGCTCCAATTCATTTAGCTGGAAGTCTCATCAGTCCACCCAGGCCTTTGCAAGAACTCCATAAACTTTGTTCTGATGGACTGGGTTGATAGAAATCACATGCCCAGCCACTGTAAACAAAATCTGGTCCTCATTCTGTCCATCCAAATGCAACCCAATCACCAATCCATTCCCAGCCATTAGAGAAAGCTATCTATTAGAGCAAGTAAATGAAGCCATATAGAGATTTTGTACAGTTGTTGTAAAGAGAAAACTGAAGGGATTTTTTGGGTTTTTCAATCTGAAGAAGGAAACTACAAAGAAATCAACACCTAAAATTCAAAAGAAACAGTAGGTCTAGTGATTCTAAGAGGAAGAAAAGAGCAAATTTGAGAGGAAAAAGCTTAGAAAACAAAGAAGGAAAGCAAATGGAGCAGAGTCAGTGACGACTCTCAGTGAGCGATGCTCTACCCTAGAGAGTGACGGATGTAGATTTTTGGTTTCTTGTGGTTTCATTTAGTGTAAAAGAAATGACTAGAATTTAATAATAATGCTATTTTAAGTTTATAAGGTCATCCCAACATATAGGTTCATTTGGAAAGCGCAGAGGAGAGAAGGGGACTGTCAATGAAATTAGACTTTAAAGAATATTTATGCTGTCAATGTAATTAGACTTTAAAGAATATTCAGTTATCTAATCTTTTGTTTAACTTTAATCATATTTAGCTTTTTTCCTAAATGCTATTTATTTGGGTCAACGACACTGGTGACAAAATGGTATACCCGGTGGAATATGGAACTTGTCATGAGTCCTAACCATTTATTTTTTTTCAGTGCAGCTGTTCCACAGACAAGGCCATTGAAAGGCACTGAAGTCTCACAGAAATTAAAGGATCTCATTGGTTACACACTTGATCTCAAACCATCTCAAATACTCCACAAAGAAGCCGGACAAGGTTTGTTTTTGAATGGTGAAGCTAATGTTGGTGCTGTAATAGCCTTGTACCCAGGTGTGATATTTTCCCCTGCTTATTATCGTTATATTCCTGGATATCCAAGAGTTGATGCTCAAAACCCATATCTGATCACAAGATATGATGGGACTGTCATCAATGCCCAACCTTGGGGCTCTGGTGGTGAAACTCGTGAATTCTGGGATGGCACAATAGTTCCAGAGACGAGACCCAGCTCAGAAGTGACAAAGAAAGGTTCAGACCGGTTCTGGAAACTGCTGAGTAAGCCTTTGGCAAGCCCACGAGTGGGGACTGGTGGTGAGATGTTGGAACGGAGGAACCCTCTAGCTTTGGCTCATTTTGCTAATCACCCAGAAAAAGGAATGGTTCCAAATGTAATGGTTTGTCCTTATGAATTCCCACTGACTGAAAAGGATATGAGAGCCTATATTCCAAATATAATATTCGGAGGTGTAGAAGAAGTAAAGATGAGGAGGTTTGGAAGCTTCTGGTTTAAATCTGGGGGATCAAGAAATGGAGTGTCGGATGTTCCAGTTTTGAAGACCCTTGTTCTGGTATCTACTAGGTCACTTTGTGATGAAGAAGTGCTTTTAAATTATCGACTGAGCAACTCGAAGCGACGACCATCATGGTATACTCCTGTAGATGAAGAGGAGGATCGAAGGAGATGGAGCTAAATCAATGAAGGTTTGACATCAAACTGTGGGCTTCTTCTGACTGAAAGTTTGTTTGTGAGAGTGGGATGCGTCCAGTTTTTGGCAGATGTATGGCGCATTCCTGATTTGCTGTGAGTTATGGTTACTGTTTCTTTTTCCTCATTGAAGGATAATGTGTTTAATTTTCAACCTCTTTAAAACCGAATCCTTGACACAGCTAGGGTTGTAGATTATAAGATGGAAGAACCAAAGTGTACCATACGATGCTGAATTTTTTACCATTTTTGTTCGAGGAAGTTCAGAATGACAGAATAAGAAAAGATAAAAAGCTTATATCTATGGATGTTGTCAGACCTAGCACTTGATACTAATGATCTTTTGACATGAGAATAAATTAGATTATTTATATGTTGCATGAGTGGTGTTCCTCTATGTTAGAAGGTCATCTTATTTAGTGCATTACGTTATAGATAAGATGGTGCTTTCTGTGTATCTCGAGGGCAGATTGATGGGCAAAAGGGAAGGCAGCGGGGCAGTGGCAGAGCCATCAGGTCCTTGTTCCCCCAATCCAGAGAGAAAGACTTCTGTTATGGGTTTTGATAGGCAAAAACCATTTCCCCGTCTCTTCTAGTCCATAGGGGTGTGCAATTGGTCGGGACAGCCCAAAATTTCAGTATCTGCAGGGGCAGTAAATATGAAAGGGTGGTGATATAAAAACAAAATATTAGTGTTTATTCGTTTTATTTTTTAAAGATTATGAGAAAAATTACTTCAAAATTATGTAGTTTTAATAAAGTAATACAAAAAAAAATATTTTAATTTATATTTTAAGATGAATAGATGCTATTATTTGAAGATAATATATTTATATTATTTTTTTAATATAATTTTTATAGTTTTAAATAAATAAAAAAATTAATTATTTAAATAATATATAAAATTATATAAAAATAATAAAAAAATTATTCTTAAATAATCTTCAAAATGAACGTTAATACTGTAGCGAGACAGGTAGTTCGGTAATCCGTTGCTGAGCGAAATTTGATGGTTATTGCAGATAACCATATTAACCAATATCAGTGGTCAAACTAAATACTAAATACTACAATAATTTAATCTTGACTAGGTGGGATGTGGTGGGTCATCGCATTGCCTCACTCTGTGGGCCGCCTAGTCCGTTGGGCAAGACCAACTTCATTTTCTCAGTTCTGCAACAAAGTCTTGTTGTTATCCTAGGGATTGGTGGCCAGACGCGCCATCATCACACACACCAGAGCTGCAAAGTTGTCCCGCCAAGCAGACCCCACCTAGATGCTAGATGTTGGAGAAGGGTCACCTCACTTATGTGAAGCGAAAGCAATGCGTTTGGACCACCTTTTTGGGCCAGCAAAACCTTTTCTTAAATATTGAATCGCTTTGTTTTCGGCCTAAATATTGAATTGCTTTGACCAAGAATATGATATAGCCGATGAAGGGTCCTTTTGAAAATATTATATTATCAAAAGAATTGGCACACAAGTAAAAACAAGATATATGCATTAATTAACATATAAATTTTATTTTTTATATATTAAATAATAAATTATATAATAAAAAATAATCATTTAAAAAAATTTTTTTTTACACATCTTATAATTTAAATTCAAGAATTTTAACATAAAAATTTAAGTTTTTAATTATTTAGACCCATTTTATGGGACAAATAAATACTTTATGATCAAAGTAGAAGATCTTTTGCGCACTTCAAATTCTCGAGTTGTAATTTATAATTATATCAGCATGAATTTGTTTTTTTTTTAATATATTGTTTTTTTTTTTTTTTTTGATAAGGGTAATGGTTAGTAAGTTAGTATTGTTAGGTGTTAGCAATTGGAGATTCAATCTCCAAATCAGGTGAACAGTTCACCCGTCTCAATGAAGCGTGCGATCATTAAACCGCTTGGTAGAATTCTTTAATTTATTGGTTTGGTGATGAGGCAAAGACGTAACACTGTCAGATTCCCAAATGAAGGAATGACACTGTAGGAAATGTTCCTTTTTGTCACCTTATTATAACTTTCTTCTGCTTGAGAAAGTGGGGCAAAAACCAGCCTAAGCACGACTCTGTCTGTTGCTTTAAAAACAAGCACCAAAAGGTGACTAAATAAAGGAGAGATGCTATGGGAAGGTTTTGGACCAAACCTGCTGTCTTAGTTATTTGAAGTCGACCATAGAAATTGATACAAATTTTATTCATTTCTGGTGAACCACTTATTTTTTCATCCTGAGTGTTTGTTAGAATAAAAATTAGTAAAAAAAAAAAGAAGTAAAAGGAGGAAAAAAAAAGGGAGAAATAAAAAAGAAAAAAAATTGATGTTAATTTTATTTAGATAAATAAAAATGAAAGAGAGAAAATGATAATATTTTTACTTAAGTAATTTAAAAATAAAATAAAATAAAATAACATACAATTTTTAAAAATTTCTAATGAAAAAAATAATTAAAATAAAATATTTATATATTTTTTTAAAATTAAAAAGAGTTAAATTTATAAACCATAACTCTCACAATCCCTCTAATTTACGGGATGGAAAATAGAAGAACGGAAGGGGATCCATCACTCCTTCATTTCCCTCCCTTTCTATTAATGAAGAAATCCAAAGAAGGGAAATGAGACATCTTCTGCTCACTCTCCTCCCATTTCTCTCCAAGTCCTTCAATCTAAACATATTCTAAGAACGAAGTTTCTTCATTAAAGATTATTTAGTTCACTAATCCATGTTTTCCAAAACAAACTAAGAAAAATATTGAACGTAGTACAAAAATGTTGCTTAAATGATTAGAGAGGTATTTTGCTTTTTGAGTTATAAGTTTTTTTTTCTCACAAATTTCAAATTTTGTAAGATGGAGAACTTTTTTTTTGACATTCCTAAAACTTATACTAATTTATATCAAACCAATAAGGGTTTGACAGAATTATACTCATTAATTTAAAAAATCTTAATTTAGAGTGAAGGTTAAAGATTTAAAACTCTATTATATTAAACAGTTTACTCTCTATTATAAAAAAAAAATGTTAATTTTATCAAAAGCAAGTCTATGAGTGCTTTTAATGCCATCGGGGATAGAGTCTAGACTAAACTGCAGCGGTGGAAGTCTGAAAGACTAAACTGTTGTCAAGAGCTAGGAGGGATTATCAAGGCTGTAATTCAGGTGATCCCTTCGTGCAAATGTGCAATATGGCATATGAGTTGCATCCGGTTGCCTAGAGCCTTATTGATGACCAGAATAGGTTAGTAAGTACATTTCGGTGTCGTGATAACTTTGAAGGGAGGAAGTTACTGCAATGTTTTTGCACAGAGGAAAAATGGAGAGAAAAACAGAGATAAAAAAAAACGCAGAACACCAGAAATTTCATTGATTTCAGCTTTTGTACAAAATAGACAAAAAATCACGGGGAAGAGAAAAGTAGTTTACCAACTACAAGAAGCTTAGTTTTAGCCCCCCAATACAATTGTCAAATCTGATAGGAAGTTAACAAAAGCTACCTAACTATCGGTAAAATTACATCAAGATTCATAAACCAAACTGTTGCAACTTGTGATGGTACAGTGACTTCAAAAACTACAAAAATCTGAACCTCATTCAACAGTTATTTTGACCACGTACACCGAAGAGTGTGGGTGGGTTGCGGTTAAGAGATTTTAAGGCCTTTACTTGGCTATGTTGGTAAAATACGCCTGCAGGCTCACCCAAAACCAGGATACTCTATGCTATGAGGTCGTAAGTGGTAGATATTTCCGGATGAGGACTTCATGGGAGCATAATTAGGCTCCCTAAAAAAACAAAAATCATGCAATTCATATGGTCCTAGATTTGCGAAATGCTGCTTACAAAAGAGACACTCAGTCAAATAGGCATTGTAACTGACCTGAAATGCCCTGTACGTATGTGGACAAGGAGTGGAAGATCAGGCACATATTTTTGTGAAATGTCAGTGGGCTAAGGAGTTTCGGCTGGAATAAGATCTGGGTAGAAATATGGTGTCCATTAGAACATGCGAGAAATAATTAAAAAGCTAATTTTGATTTCAATTATTATAATTAATATTACCAAAAACTTGTTGATTTTAGTGAAAAAAAACTCGATTTTCTTTAAATAAAATTTTAAATTCAAGTTTTGTATGAATAAAAAAATGATATTGAGAGAGTTTTCACTTTATAAAATTCAACGTCAAGATTCATGTAATTTTCAGATATTAAGAGGTTAGTACCAAAATCATAATTAATATTATTTTATATAAATTTATATTTTATATATTTAATATAAATAAAATACATAAAAAAACACTATATGAAATTCAACGTCAAGATTCATATAATTTTCAGATATTAAGGGATTAGTACCAAAATCATAGTTAATATTATTTTATATAAATTTATATTTTATATATTTAATATAAATAAAATACATAAAAAACACTATTCTTTCTATATGTACATTTAAATAAATCTTCCCAGAAATACACACCAAATATTTTTTTTAATTAATCTAATAAAAAGTTAATTTAAATATACTAGAGTTGATCCTCTTGGGAAATGAAAAAAGGATAACAAGAGAATAAGAAACCTTAAGGATTTAAAAATCTTTCAATAAGATACCATAGAATTTAGAAATTTTATCTTAAAATTAAGTATCAAACTTAAATTCTATAAAAAATTTATATTAACCAAAAAAACACTAATTAACAGAATATGTCCTTGCAGAAAAACACTTATTAAAGGATATGTGTTCAAAACACTACTTTGAATATTTGCCTTTCAGTTGCCAAAAGTCATATGAATTTTTGACATGCCCATCCAATTGTAAATTAAAAAAATTAAATTAAAATAATTAAAATAATAAAAAAATAAATATTTTGTATAAAGTTAAAGCCCTAACTGCCAATCTAATTAACATAAAAAAAAAAAAAGGTATACCCTAAACCCAAAGCTCATAGATCATAAATCTAACTTGATAGTGTAAACATATGTAAATCCCTCTCGGTGGTGATATAGGGATAATAGGATGGTGATATAGGGATAACATTTTTATAGTACTTTTTAATATAATTTTTATATGTCATTAAATGAATTGATGCATTCAATATCATAAGTTTTATATAAATAAAAAAATCAATCATTTAAATAATATATCAGGTTATACTAAAATATAATACAAAAAAATTATCCCAAAATTATTTTTTAATTTTTTTACCATTTTTTATATAATTTTCACATGTCATTAAATAAGTACATGCAGATCATTACCAAAATTATTTCTAAATCATTTTTTTAATCTCTTTATTTTCTTATTATTTACCTTTTCAAACTATTCAACAGATCCAACGGCTCAAAGCCATTGAATCAACACTCACGATGCAGCGCTGACATGTAGTTAGCACTGCATTTGACTTTTGCCCCAAAAGAAGTAAGAGGAAAATCGAAAAAAAATAAAGAGAGCTTGTTCTTAGCAAAGACACTACCTTTCTTTTAGAATAGCTCACAATAGTTAAAAGTTCTGTCCTTTTTTTTTGGAAGAAAATAATGTAAGAGAGCTTATCGTTCAAGCTCTTAGGCTGGGGTACTTTTTGGATGACTGGCCTAGTATCTTGCTGGCCCTAGAGGAAGGCCAAGCAACATCTGTGGTTTGCCTGATGTGGTTCATGTGGAGGAATAGGAATTTGTGACAATTTGAACGCAGTTTTTTCCCAGAAAGTCGAGAAAGCAGCAGCAGCAACTTATTTGGAGGCCAGAGTTCAAAATAGCGGCAGGGGAGGAGGCTGCTTGGCTTATTTGTTGAATCCACCATTTTCAAAACTTTCTCAAATGTTAATTAAAAGTAATTCATACAAAGAGCTACCTCCAATGGGGTGTTTTAACACAAAGTTTAAGTATTAAGAGGAGTGGAGAAAGATTAAGAGAAGAGTTCATATTATATAGTCTATGATATGAAATATCACAAAAAAGAAGAAAGAAATTCATACAAAGAGTTGAAAATCACACACATAATAGAATCTTACAATCAAAATTTGCAATTGTCATACGACATCGAACACGTGACGTAACCCACCAAATGAATCATGCATTTGAGTTAGAGTGTTCGGTAGAGAAAGATAAACAAAAACCTACTTTTAATTTTTTATTTTAATAAATTTGTATGTTTTAGATTCTCATTTTATATTATGATATTTTTAGTCTCCCACTTATACAAATTAAAGAAAATAACTCTTATTTAATGTCATGTTACTTGATTATTATCTAGTTTTGTTAGCTGACTATTAGTATTTCATTATAGAAAACATAAAATTTAAATTCAATTTTATTTGTTAGTTTCATTAACAGAATACTAATAGTTAACTAATAGAGTTAACAGTAAGCTAACAGAACTAATAGTTAGTTAACAAAACTAATAGTTAGTTAACAAAACTAATATTCAACTAATAGAATTAAACAGACGTTATAACCTGATGTTAAATAAGGATTATTTTTTTTTCAATTCGTATTGGTGTGTGGTTAAAATATACAAATTTATTAAGATAAACAAAAACCTACTTTTAACCATTTACTTTAATAAATTTGTATGTTTTAGATCTTCACTTTATATTATGATATTTTTAGTCTCTTACCTATACAAGTTAAAGAAAATAGCTTTTATTTAATGTTATGTTATCTGATTGTTAGTTTTGTTAGCTGACTGTTAGCATTCCATTATAGAAAACATAAAATTTAAATTCAATTTTATTTGTTAGTTTCGTTAACGGAATACTAACAGTCAACTAATAGAGTTAACAGTAAACTAACAAAACTAATAGTTAGTTAACAAAATTAATAATTAATTAATAGAATTAACAAAACGTTATAACTTGATGTTAAATAAGTACTATTTTCTTTGATTTGTATGGTGTATGGTTAAAACTTACAAATTTATTAAGGTAAAAGACTAAAAATAAGTATTTATTGAAAACTTTTATTTATTTTTCTCATTTTGAATTGTACAAAAGATATCTCCTTAATATTATTTTCCCTTACTCATTCAAATATGCCACATATCATGTAATGATTACTGTACTATTTACATCATTGCTAATTAATTTTTATTTTTATTTTTTATATGCCAAATTAATAATATAAAGAAGTAGAAGTCCACCTGGGCTGTCGGTCCTTGCCAATTCCCTCCTCCCAGATAGCACAATGGTAATTCCATTTAAAAAGTTAAAGATTATTGGATGAGTTGTACGTGGGGTGAATTGAAGAAATTATGAATGCCAGAGAGCTAACTTGAAATGCAAAAAATCTCCAGTACTACTTACCAGAAACACTGCCAGTAGCATATCCTCAATGCTCAATTATTGTATTGCTCAAATTAGTTAGTTGAATTGATTTCTAAGGAAACTAAAGATTTCAGTATCCAAAAGAATAAGGAATGTGTTTCAATGAAAAAGGAAAAAAGATTGGGATCTTCTTAAAAAAAAAGCTGTCAATAATAGTGTCAATCCAAAGCAATTGACTCATCCACAATCTCCTCCCCTCCCTTCCACTCGGGAAGGAATTAAAGAGTGTTCTTGGAAAGTCCCGAATTCCCGTCGAAGCAACAAACTAACTTGCAATTAATCAATTATATTCTATGTACTTACTAGAATACGTCAGTTGTGATTCTTTTATTATGAAAATTTAGTTTACAATATTTATATGTTATTAAATGAATACATATATAAATTTACACCCATACTGCAGTCTACTACATTTAAAAAGAAATTAAATATTCTTGCTACACTTCAAACTTGAACCCTCTGATTTTGCTTAGTGGATCAAATATTTACATTAACCTAACTTAGATATGGATGAAACTATCAAAAATGATATATAGATTTGGAGAAAAGTAAAAATTAGTATGTACTAACATTTTAAATTTTAAAACTCTTTGTGAAATTGTTCAACCTTAACTAAAAAAATGAATAACAAATTATGTATAAAAAGTTTAAAAATATTATATGAAAAGTTGATAAATTTTGTAACGAAATTTTGTTAAAATTTTGTTAGATTATTAATTTTCTTGTGTTTGATAAGAAAATAATATAAAGAAAATTAATATGGAAAGTTGGTAGA
>BPVZ01000057.1:15776-26092 GCA_020521535.1 Rubroshorea leprosula | reverse complement strand
TAAGCAATTCATTTGAATATTTCAGGCCACCTGTACAAATTAAAATTTTTATTTTTTAATTCATAAATTAAATAAATTTAAACCAAATTAACTTTAATTTCTTCATCTTCTTCTTTCTCCTCATCTTTATCCTTCTCATCATCCTCACCCTCGGCACCTTCTTTGCCTTCCTCTTCATCATCCTCTTCATCATTGGTTGTTGGGTTCCTCTTGGAACCCAGTTGTTGAGTTCCTCATGGAACCCAAATCTGGGTTCCTCGAGGAACCCAATTGCTAGGTTCCTTGTAGAACCCAATTTTTGGGTTTAAGGAACCTAGTTGTTGGGTTCCTCGTGGAACCCAAGTTCTGGGTTCTGCACTAGGTTCCTCAAAATTCCCATAAACTGGGTTCCTTGAACCTAGAAACTTGGTTCTTTAAGGAACCTAGATCTGGGTTCCGTTAACCCAAGTTCTGGGTTCCTCATGGAACCCACGTGTTGGGTTTGTGGAACTAAGATCTGGGTTTCTTAAATCCAGTTTCTGAGTTCTAAGTTCATTATGAAACCAAGATCGTGTTTGATATTTGGATTTAAAACTACAGGTGATAGGTTTATGTTATTGTGTTCATGTTGTTATGAATTTCATAACTTGGTTCATCTGAAATTAGGGAAAAAGTAAAGAGAAGAATCTGTTTTGCCAGAGGAGAAGTTAGGGTTTACAGTTGATAAATCACTTTAATTAGTAATTAATTTTTATTTTTATCAATGAAAATATTTTTATGAATTCTCAATTATATCTTGACCAATCTTATATGTAAAGAGTTGATTATGAAGGAAAAAACAAGAATTTAGAAAGAAAGAAGATGATTAGGGATTTTAGCATTTCAAAATGTGGGTTCTATGATTAGAGTTTTTCTTTTTTCACGGGAAGAGTGATATGGAGAGGTATTATTAAGTCCACATATCCATGTCAGATGTTCCTGTTGTCTTAACATGCCACGTAAGCAAATTTTAACAGAGGGACCAAAAAAAGGCCATATTTTAAATTTTAGAAACTAAAAAAGAAATTTTTTCAGTATAAAAACCAAAAATAAAATTTTTTAATAATAAAAAAACAAAAAAAATATTTAACCAAAAAAGATATTTAACTAAAAAATGTACGCAAGGCAATCACGCCTGATTGAAAGTTGTGCGCTGAAATTTCCTGTTACTTGTTACCCGGTCGTTGAAGGGTGACCGGGTCAAACCAATTCGTTGTTACCGCCTTACCGGAAATATTTTGGTTAAAACTTGTCGTAAATTTTTGTACGAAACCCCTTTCAGTGCTTAAACTTAATATTTTGCTTAAAAGTACAAACAGATTCTCTAGTAAGCACAAATTCACATCGTCTAAATCCTAAAATATAAAAATTAGCACAATAAAATTTCTAATACTACTTCTACCCTTACATCTCTTTCCAAATAAATATATATAAATATATCTTAATTATGCAAGTCCCCAAGAAGCCATCATGTAAGAGCTGCTAAGGTAGCAACACAAAGCAACAATAGAAAATATTTAATAATAAAATTCATACTAAATTCATGAAAGTAAAACCCACTTTTTGAATCTATCCTAAAATTATATAAGTACATAAAAATTAATATATTTTTAACAAAATTTTAATACTTAAAAAAGTATTTTAAAGAGTGAATTTAAGATTAAATTTCCCTAGTTTAAATTAATTTTTACTATTTAAATAATCAATTTATGTTAACTCAAAAACAAAATCCAAATGCATAGTTAAACCTCATAATTACATATAAAATTCATAGCACTAAGTAGAAAAAAACAACAAAAATTTAAAAAAAATATCCAACTTAAAATCCCATCCCACGTGCCCATAACCACACTTTCTCTCACGCTCGGCTGGAACAGGATGCAGTGAAATGGGGTTTCGGGAGGACTCATGGTTCTTCCAAAGACTTTTTTTAAGTTTTTTTGAGGAAAAAAGACTTTTTTAAGTTCAAGCAAAATAATTTGCTTGGTAAATATTATGTCATTTGGCACAAAATAAAAATAATAAAGTTAGATATCCTCTAATTTTTTTAAAATTTCACATAAAACTCCTAAATTATAAATTTAATTAATTTAGGCTCTACTGGCTTTAAAATAAAAAACTTTAATTTATAATTTATTCTCAAGTATATGAGATGTTACCGTTAGGGTTTAAAACTGTTAGCAAATTAAGAAGAGCATCCAGGGGTGTTTGATTGGGGAAAACTTTTTTTCTTAAACTTTTTTAAACTTTTCCTTTATAAGGTTATTTATATATTTTCATATATTAATACTATAATAAAATGAGGGTAAAATTGATATTTTAAATATTTATTTTTCCTAATACAATTCTCAACCAATAAAGTTTTCTTTCCCTTTATTTTGAATGAAAAAAATTTCTCTATAACTTCTCTTATATTGAACCAACTTAATAACTTTTTAGATATTAATTTTTTATTAAATACAACAAAACTAATAAGCTTACACAATTTTATTACAAAACTTAGCAATTTTTGTACATTATTTTTTAATTTTTCATATAATATTTTTCTAACCACATTTTCAACAAAAGCTTTCTTGGTAAAGTGGCTCTCTAACCAAATAGGCTCTTAGGATAATTTTTTTGTACCAAATCTCTAACAAATTAAAATTTTTTTAATTTTATCAACAATTTTATCCATTTTAACTTTTTAATTTTTGCCACGGTTTTTCATTCCTAGTTATCAAATTGGTTTTAAATTCATATTTTCTCTTTAATAATATTAAACGGTTATTATATTTGTATTTTTTTACGTTAACTTATCATTAAAAAATTTATATTAACTTAATAAACAAAATTTGTTAATTAGATGAATATGTGATTCACACTTTTATATTTTATTTATTAAGTTGTTATTATTACTTTTATAAAATTAATACTTTTAATAATAAAAATATAAAAAGGAAAAATATGTTTAATTATTTTTGAACATACTCTTATTATTTTTTTTTGGTATATTTGATAATGATTGGTTATACAAGAGGGGATAGCCTTCACTTTTTCCTAAATCTCTCACCATTTGATTTAAGATTTAAACTTGGAATTTTCAACTTAGAATTTTAAGTTCTTAACTATTAAGTCACCCCCTTAAATATTGCTTTTATTAATTATTTATTGTTAAATAATAAGCACTAACAATTATATAATTAAATAGTTATATCAATTAAAATTCACATTTATAATCCACCATCTATTTTTCGCTATCTACTAATTGCTACCTACTAGTACTATTGCGGTTGTTTATCTGCTAGATTTTAACTACTACACGAAACATGCCTTTATCTTCTAAATTCGTAAACTAAATAAATCAAAAGTGAGTAGAATTCTTTATGAACCTACACTTCAAATAAACTAAAAATTAAAAGTTTGCAAATTAACTATTAACTATGTATATATTTGATGTAAACAATATGCAAATACAACCATACCTTCCAAGATGATGGAAATTTTCCTAGAAAACCCAAAATTATTTTTTGAAAGTTAATGAACTTATCAGGTAAAACGAAATTGGGCTGATGTGATGTGGAATGATGGTGGGTTCCACATCAAAATTGGAATTTTTAAAAAATATATTTTTTAAACCCAAACTTCCAGTAAAACCCATAATTAGTCTCATGTTAGTAAAGGTGTCAATGCAAAGACCAAAAGATCATGCTTTTTTCACATTTTTGGAGTAGGGGGACCACAACAAACGATTTAATTGTACTGGGATGATTAATAAAAAAAAATGCATGGTACAAGGACTATAGTTTGCTTAAACTCTTTTCCTATTCCAAACCAGCATGGAACATTCAAGAATCCCTTCGATTATGTTCTAGACTCTTCATTGCTGTTGGGAATAGGCCTAACATCCTACCTGGGTCATATACAATAGGCCCAGGAGTTCATCTTTAGGCCCACAACGAAGACACATTCAGTACTAATTTAGACATACCCACGTGGGTGCATATAAAGGGACTAATCAGAGGCACACACGTGTACTTTTATGTCAGGACTTGGGAGCTATAAATACCCATAACTACCTCTATTCAAGGTATTAACTCCACTATGCTTCTCTCTCTGTAATTACTCCTCAAGAGCTTTTCTCTCTAGAATATTGAATATTATTAATTTGAGCGTCAGAGTGTTTTCCCTGAGGAAATATCCTCGGGATTTTCAGATGTTGAAGCAGTTAAAGATATCTACAGTGTAGGATCGTGAAGTTGCCCAAACATTTGGCACTGTTTGTGGGAAACTGAATAAAAAGTGGTGTAGTTTAACTAGTTTGAGCTAAAAATGGTACACATCTTTACAGGGAACCGCCCCCCGAGAGGTAGCATGGACAACCAGGATAATACTCAACCTTTGGAAAGTGACCTGAATGACTTCCGGCCAATGCAAAGAAACCTTTTCGTTAGAGGAGCATAATAAGAACAGGCAGATAGCTTGGATGATAAATGAACACCTACTGGGTATGCAACCCAACTCGAAGAATAGTTTCACATCCAAGCGGAAATAAGGCGAAGGCATTCTAGGTAAAATACTTCATGACCTGAAAGACCCATGGAATCTGCTGGATGACCGAGCTAGAAGAAAGAACCAGAGTTCTAGAAATAGCCATGGGAAAAATTCTCTCTTGTCTGATCCTTGATGACCCCTTAATTCCTTTACTGAATAGGGGTGAGTAGCCAGCAGCAGTAGTTGCAACCCGCAACTCCCTGGCCTTGAGAATGTGGTGCTTCCAACCAAGCTAATAGGAAGTGGAAAATTAAATCCAGAGCCCAGCTCGTCCAAGCATAGTGATGAATTAATGAAGAAAAACGCAGAACTCGAAAAGCAACTTAAAGATATATAGAGGTTTGTTGATGAGCTAAAAAGTCTGAGGTCGCGTCAGCAAGCCTTGGATTTAGATAGCACTCCTCTCAACCTGTCCATTACAATAGAACAATATCAGGAGGGATTCAAGATTCCTCATTTAGAAACATATGATGGTTCTGACGACTTGGACGAACACTTGCACACCTATCAAGCCATCATGAAAATTCAGAACACCACTGATGCAATGATGTGCAAAGCGTTCCCTTCAATGTTGAAATCCACTGCTAGAAGATGGTACCACAAGCTCCCCAGACACTCCATAGCTTCGTACTCCCAGCGCGCTACGTTGTTCTCTGACAAATTTGTGAGCTAGAGGGAGATAAAACGAACAGCTACTGAGTTGATGCAGGTTCACTAGAGGGAAGGAGAGTCCTTGAGGGACTATATGCAATGATTCAACAAGGCCACCTTAGACATTAATAATGTCCTTGAAACCATTTGCTTGTTTGCCTTGTTGCATGACCTTAAGCCTAGTTGGTTCCTAGATGACCTATTGGAAAATCCACCAAATTCATGGAATGAGGTGAATGATAGATTGGCGAGCTTTATACTGTCAAAAGACTTTCAGTAGTCCAAGCGATGCGCTGATGATAACAAAGTAAAGAGCACAAACAACCAAAAGGGAAAGAAGAGAAGAAAAAGTAGAAAGTTGGCAAGCAAAGAGGAAAGCCGCCGTCTTTCCCAAAATATGCCAATTACATCCCTTTGAACTCATCAAGGTCTCAAATCTTGGCATAGATCCAGCACTAGGTTAAGACACCACCTCCCCTGCTACATGATTCCTTGCGAGCAGATAGAAGAAAATATTGTGACTACCATCGTGGATATGGTCACAACACAAAAGACTGTTAGAGCCTGAAGGACGAGCTGGAATTCTTAGCTTACAATGGAAAAATGCAAGGATATGTCTAGAAACCTTACGCCCAGTGGCCCAGTCAAACTCACTTTGTGTAAAAGTACAATCGACCTCAAGGGCAAGGGTACTAGCTCGACAATAATCAAAATCCATACAAAGGGAATCAATACCCTTTTGAATCTGGCATAACGTACAGAGGACGCCCCTTCAACAGAAGAGGACAGGGACAGAAAATCTCTGCACAAAACCAAAAGGACCATAGAGGGATAGGTTATAGCGGGATACCTTCACCCTCTGGCACAATCAATATGATTTTAGGTGGCATGCATTCAGGGGGCTAGAGCGCCCGAGGTCGTAAAGCCTATGCTCGCCAAGTGATGACAGTGAACAAGAATAGGCCACTTAAACGAACATTTGAGGAAGCAGAATGGGAAAATACGCCCATTACCTTTAGTCATGTTAATTACAAAAGACTAGTAGGAGAACCCGACATTATGATGCCCCACGCTAACCCCTTCGTGGCAACAGTTCACATCGACAATCACAACGTAAATAAGGTCTTCGTAGATACGAGCAGCTCTCCGGACATTCTATATTGGAGATGCTTCCAAAAGATGCAGCTAAACCCAACTTCCTTGAAGAAATATGAAGGGCCAATCTATGGATTTGACAATCAGCCCGTCCCTATTGAGGGACTAATCACACTTCCCATCTACGTGGGTGCTAAACCACGGTTTAGGATGACGTCAGTGAACTTTCTAGTGGTTAAGATGGAATCAGCTTTCAATGCTATAATTAGAAGAACTACACTTTATGAATTGAAGGTTGTCATCTCTCAACCATATCTTTGCATGAAGTTCCCAACTCCTTAGGATGTAGGAGTGCTTAAAGGGAACCGAAAAATGGTCAGAACCTGCTACCATGCAACATTTAAAAAGGTCGAGCTTGTAGTAGCACCCAAGGCCTCCATTTTAGAGGCTTTTAGGCCACATTAGCCAGGTCAACAGACAATGAACATTTCTGGCCTAGATCATCGACCTGAGAATGTGGAGTAGAAGGTTGAGCCAATAGAGCCAGTAAAGACAGTTCCATTAAACCACAATGAACTAGAAAAAACAGTGAACATTGGAACTAAGCTCACAAAGGAAGAGAGGACGGAGCTCTTGGAGTTGTTGAAGGCCAACTAGGATGTTTTCGCATGGACAACAGACAAAATGCTTGGAATTTTGACAGAATTGGTAGTTCACAAGCTCAGTACAGACCCCACCAAAAAGCTAGTGGTTTAAAAATGTCACCTTTTGGCCCTGAGAAGCAAGTTGCTATAGATGAAGAGATATGGAAGCTATTACAGGCAGGTTTTATCAGGCGGGTTAACTATTCACAATGGGTATCTAATCCTATGCTCATCAAAAAACCTAACGACAAATGAAGAATATGCATTGATTTCACAAACTTGAATGAAGCATGTCTTAAAGATCCACACCCCTTGCCCAATGTGGAAAAATTGGTAGAGCTAGCAATAGGCCACGAATGCATGAGCTTTTTAGATGCCTACTTAGGATACCACCAAGTTCAGCTCTAATTGGATGATCAAGAGAAAATGGCATTTTATGCGGGGGATGCCATCTACTGTTATGTCATGATGCCGTTTGGCTTGAAGAATGCTAGCGCAACATATCAGAAGTTGGTTCAGGTCGTATTTAAACTTCAGATTAGTATAAATATCGAAGTTTATGTTGATGACATGATCGTCATTAGTGTGCGAGTTGAAGACCATATTGACGACCTTAATGAAACATTTCAAAACCTTTCAAAACCTACGCTGAGCACAGATGAAGTTGAATCTCCTGAAATGTACGTTTGCTATAGAATTAGGTAAATTTCTGGGCTATGTGGTGTCCAAGAAAGGGATTGAGGTAAATCCAAACAAGGTTCAGGCCGTGCAGCAAATGGAATCTCCTAAATCAGTCAAAGATGTGCAATGTTTGATGGGTCACTTAGCTGCCCTGCACAGAGTTATTGCCAAGTCAGTTGAGAAATGCCTCCCATTTTTCAAAGCTTTGAGAGAGCCCAAGAACTTCCAATGGACTAATGAATGCTAGTGGGCTTTCGATGAACTCAAACAATACCTGGCATCACTACCCTTGCTCTCCAAGTTTGTCGAAGGAGAGAAGTTGTGTTTGTATCTAGGGATCATAGATGAGGCAGTCAGCTTAGTCTTGTTAAGGGAGCAAGACAAACATCAGAAACTCATCTGTTATACAAGCAAAGTTTGATAGGGTGTAGAACCGAATTATCTGATTGTTGAAAAGGTTGCTTTTGCACTCGTCTGCACTGCCTGAAAGCTAAAAGCCTACTTCCAATCTCATGAGACTGTTGTCTCCACTGACTTACCACTAAAAAAGATATGGCAGAAGCCAGAGCTTTAGGGTCAGCTAATTGGATGGGCGATTGAGCTGAGTGAATACGACCTCAAATTTCAACCACGCACAACCATTAAGGGCCAAGCCTTAGCAGATTTCTTAGTGGAATGCTACTTGACAATTGTAGAGGAGACCACACCATCATACCCGGTATGGGCTTTGTACGTAGATGGGGTTGTAAATGTTGATGGATTAGGGGTATGAGCAATGTTAATGGGCCCATATGGTTTCAAATTTGAGCATGCATTGAAATTCAAATTTTAGACAACGAATAATGCTATTGAATATGAAGCACTCATTTACGGTTTGAAGTTAGCGTCTGAGCTGAAAGCACAGAGCATTAGAGTCTTTAGTGACTCTCAGCTCGTAGTGAACCAAGTAAATGGAAGTTGTGATATCAGAGAACCCTAGCTCAGTTGTTTCGCCTATGTGGTCAGTAGGTTGAAATCAAGTTTTATCTCGTTTCAGATTGATAAGATACCAAGGGCGAATAATCGACAAGCTGATGAGCTGTCAAAGTTAGCTTCATCACAAGATATCAATCCTCAGAGGACAACATTCATCAGGTACTTGATGCACCAAGCTATATTGACCTAATAGTTGAGTGCCAAGTACTAAGTATAGACCCCTCATCACGAAGTTGGACTACACCCTTGATTAATTACTTGTGAAATGGTGAATTACTTGAGGATCCATTTGATGCTTGATTAATAAGATGCAGGGCGGCACATTTCACCTTGATTGATGATCAATTGTATAAATGAGCAGATTGAATGCCTTTGCTGCATTACCTCACTCCTTGTAAAGCTGAATACGTAGTGAGAGAAGTTCATGAAGGAGTGTGTGGCACACATATAAGGGGAAAAACCTTAGCTTGGAAAATCCTAAGACATGGGTATTACTAGCCTACTATGGTTGAGGATGCGCAAAGTTATGTCAGAAAATGTCCAACCTGCCAGTTCAACGCTGACGACATTCACATGCTAGGTACTTGAGCTTGTTCTAAAATTTGCACAAACTTCATGTTTGTCTCTAAGCTGAACATGAATATCTCCTTTGGCATAGGAGAAATGTTATCTTCCCTTCCATCACCATGGCCTTTTGGTCAATGGGGAATTGATATGCTTGGCCCTTTTGTCAAAGGTAAAGAAAGTTGCACACACCTCGTTGTTGCTGTGGATTATTTTACCAAATGGGTAGAAGCCAAATCGTTATCCACAACAACAGAGAAGAAAATAGAGGAGTTCTTGTTCAATTCCATATTGTACAGGTACTCTTCAATGGCTTAAACCATATATGCGTTATGTGCACAAATATTTGTGTCTTAGCCAATGCGTTTGCATGTGTGTTTGGTATCCCTAAGTGAATAGTTGTTGACAATGGACCCCAGTTTCGAGTAGCAGCACTTAGGTCGTTCTGTGATGTAATTCATATCGAGCTAGCCCTTACGTCTGTATATACTCCATAGTCAAACGGACAAGCAGAGTTAGCCAATAAAATCATCTTGCATGGCCTTAAGACACATGTCCTAGTTGCGCACTCTAATTGGGTTGACGAGCTCAACAAAGCGCTCTGGTCGTGCCGCACTACACCTAGATTGACCACCGGCAAAACCCCATTTTGTCTTGCCTATGGAGTTGAGGCCGTTGTCCCTGTACAAATTAACTTATCACCCAACGGATCAGCTCAACATAACAATTCTAATAATGAGCAACTCCTGAGAGAAAACCTAGACCTTGTCAAGGAGGTTAAGGAGATATCTTGGATGAAAAACGTGGCCTATCAAAGTCGTGTTATTAGATTTTACAATAAAAGGGTTCATGCTTGTCAATTTCAAGTCGACGACCTGGTTTTACGCAGAGCCGAGCTCACTAATGCTTATTCGCACATGGGTAAACTTGTTCCAAATTGGGAGGGTCCTTACATGGTTATTTGTATGAAACAACCTGGGTCTTGTCTGTTAACAGATCTACAAGGTTGTCGATTACCATTCACTTGGAACATACACAACCTTAGAAAATATTATAGTTAGTGTGTATATTATCATGAAGTATATTCAAAATATGTAGAATGCATACACAGTTCAATGAATACAAAAATTCCATAAAACTGCCCAAATTGTATTC
>BPVZ01000057.1:4938-15676 GCA_020521535.1 Rubroshorea leprosula | reverse complement strand
GTAGTGTTCAGAGATGCTACGACCACGGCATCTGGGAACATGTTTGAGCCAACCAGCCATTCTACTCCTTGAGCTCAGGCGATGCTTATAGAGCGCTGGTGAGAACTTCTAATTTTTCTAAGCCCTTCTTCAACACGAGCAAGGTTTTGGTTGGCTTTGGTCACCCTTTGTTGTAGGGAGTTCAGCTCGTTCAAAACCTTTTCCCTATCAGCTTATGCCTTCTTTGCACATTCCTCAGAGTGACCAACCTCATCCTTCGCCGTCTGAATCCCACTTTCTTGTTCTGCTTGAGCTCTCTCTAGCTCCTCCTTCAGCTCGTTCACTTTGTTGGCCAACTCATCAGCTCGACTCTCAGTTGACGCAGCTCAGTTGGTCATCTCGGAGCTTTGCAAGCAGTTGACCTCATCCACCAAGCTTATCTTCTCAAAAGTCAACCATTTGCAATTGTCATTGAGCTCGCAAGTTTGAGCGTGAGCCCTTTGCTCACACTCAAAAAGTGCGACCGTGTAGTTGAACGCCTGCCACATAAATTCAATTGTTAATTTTTAACACAAAATTGAAAAAGTGTAATAATATAAATGCTTGATGAGAATACTTACGTCCATCAACTTCAACATAGCAGCATGGCCCCCATGTTGCTGAATATGCCCTTTTGCATGCAGTTGAATATGCCCCTTTGCACGCTATCGATTTGCCAAAGGAACAAAACTTTGCATACCTTGCACTATGGTAGCTTGACAGTCAGTTTTGACATACCTGCAGCCCTCAGGGTATGTAATCCTTGGCCCTAGTATAGATGTTGATGCAGGTAGAGGCTCAGCAACATCACGTGGTGGCACATTGGATGAGCGCATTGTAGCAGGCAGAACGAGCTAAGTCCCTAAGCTTGTCCTCCACTGGATGAGTGGTATGTCATCCTCAGCATCAGAGTCATCACGAATAGGCCTTCTTAAGCTTGAAGGCGTAGTTTCAATTCTTTGCTCAGCATGGGGCCTCGATGCCAAGCTTGAACTTTTATGTTACGAATTGCACCCCGGTGCCATAGGCGACCGTTCGTCAAAATGAGTTTGCCTTTGTGAGCTAGACCCTGCCCCACGGTTTCATGAGCTCTGAGCTTGCTGACGTTGCCTCTCCAATACGCTACTCATTTCTCCTACACAAATAAATATATAAGACTCATATTGGCTAGAAATCATGGTATGTAATAGAAATATACCTTCGGCATATAGGTTTGCCACATCGACAAAACCAAATAAAGTGAGCTGCTCGAGGGTAACCGAGCCTTTGGATCTACTAATTCTTCTTCCCCTGCGTAATCTAGCAGCTTGTTCTTTAAATCTACATCCCCCAACACCAGCGTGGGGTAGTTCATATACGTGTGGCCTAAGCACCATTTAGAGAGACGAGTTGCCAGCTCATTATTAATTCTCTTTGCCCGCGTATCTCGTACAAAAATGAAATGCCTCTTCCATCTAGTGATTTTATTCCGTACGTTTGTGAAGATCATCATCTTCTCTTTTCCAGAAAATGTAGTACCACCTCGTCTGAGTATTACTAAGCTAGCATAAGAATAACGACCTGAATACTATCACTTTAGCTAGTATCTCTAGCTTCGCACATAGCAGCAGCATATATCCCACAATAAATTTTATGTTTTTCAGCATCAGCTATGTCAGTGCCAGCTCGTACTCCGCCAACAAGTCAAAAATTAACCTTGTTAGGGGCAAACGCAGGCCGACATCAAAATGATCTACGTACACTGGTATCTAACCCGTTCTTGATACTGTACATGCCCTCTCATTTTGGGTGCCAACTCGGATTAAAATTATCCCTGAAATTTGGTATTGTCTTACCATCTCTTCTGATTTTTTTTACCCTTTAACTGTGACTGAACCATCTGCCATGTCATGATGAAGTGCCACCCTAAACCTAAAGCCGACATGAAGAGTTTTTGGGGCTTTACAGAGATTGTCCAATCTCCTGCTAATAACCTTATTCTCCCATTCTTCGAGCATAACCACATTCGCCTCTATACTTGTCACTGACGGACTGATAGTACCTTCTCCAGCATCCCCCACATCACTGGGTGTCCTCTCTAAAGATGAGTCTTTAGAGGATGAAGAACGGTGGTCGTCAGAATCACCACCTGCACTTGAACCAACGCTACTCTCCGGTGTGATAGTTTTTGGCAAATTCTGTAATTCCAACGGCACTATCATCGTAATCGGTTCCATTGATATAAGACCCTCTTCTTCTTCCCTCCCCTGGCTACCCTGAAACTCTCTTAGATCTTGAAAGGAGTCCATTTTTACTTGGATATTGGAAATCTGGTGTTCTTTTGCGTCTAGGGTTTTGAGAAATACACCTAAAATACTTCTGTAGCTTTTGCTACGAAAAATGACAAGAGGTACTATAAAATGAAATAGAGAAATGGTTAAGTGATTGTTTCTGTTGCTTCTCTGAAACAAATCACGCACTTGTAAATGTCGTATACGTGTTTTTGACGTACCAGTTAATCACCCACACGTGGTAGCCATTTACGGTTGGGCGCGTAATACCCGTTGCCTGCTGTTGTCACATCCCTTCAAATGCTGAGCCAACATTTATTGTGGGGAAGGCAGAGGGATATCCGTTGGCAAAAGAATATCAAAGACCCTGAACTGTATTTCCTTAGAGATTTGTTCCATTTTGAATTAAGATTTGCTTCATTTTAAATTTTGAAAGACGTCCAAAGTTGTGGTCATTGCATTCTAGCCTAGCTTCATAACCACATATCTTTAGAGATCTCAGATCGTGACAAGATTCACATCTCTTTAGAGATCTCAGATCATGACAGGGTTGAGATTGTTTTACTTTAGCTTGTTCCTCTGATGAGATCCACTTCTTTTTGAAATTTTGAAAAATGTCTGTGGTTGAGGCCGTCGCATTTTAGCTAGGCATTGTAACCACATCTATTTAGAGATCTCAGATCATGATAGGGTTGAGATCATTTTACTTTAGCTCATTCTTGTAATTGTGTGACAACCTCGTTACTTTGCTTTAAAATTTTCGAAAGATTGCCATGGTTCAGGTTGCTATACGTGACACACATCTTACCAAGAGACTCCACCTCCTTCTGGACATACCTCGCTTGAAAGATTGGAAATTCGTTATTTGAATACACCCCTTACGAGCTTGTTGAGCTCGCTAATGGACTGAGTTCATGTAAATAAGACCAGGTCGCCCAGGTATTAGTTCACCAACTGGGATCACGCTAATATCAAGTCGCTCCATGGTTAGGTTACTTAGGTGCAACCTTTTCCGCAAAGGCTTCATAACTTGGGGTTCAGTTCAGACACGTCACAGCTCGTTCAAACCGAACCTTCACTTTTGGATGTGTTATCCGTACTGTATGCTTCAGCTCGGCCACTAATGAGGTTGTTTATAAATGCAAAAGGGTGCAAACCCTATCTTCAAGGCTTAATGTTGGGCCATGAATGCAATTACTCCAGTTCGTCAACCAAACACTGAGGGGGGAGTAATGTTGGGAATAGGTCCAACATCCTACCTGGGCCATATACAACAAGCCCAAGAGTTCATCTTTAGGCCCACAATGAAGACACATCCATGTACTAATTCATACATACCCACATGGGTGCATATAAAGGGACTAATCAGAGGCACACACGTGTAGCTTTATGTCAAGACTTAGGGGTTATAAATACTCCCAACTACCTTCATTTAAGGTATTAACTCCATTACGCTTCTCTCTTTAAAATATTGAGTATTGGTAAATTGAGTATCGAAATATTTTCCCTGAAGAAACATCCTCGAGATTTTCAAGTGTTGAAGCAATGGAAGATATCTACAGTATAGGATCGTGAAGCTGTTAAAACAATTGCCATCCATAAACTCAAACCAAGGCTTGTCCGTCTCTTTTCTTCGCCATTCTGTTTATATTTCATCACAGTATTACCCACGCCAAATACAACATTGTACTAAGCGGAGAGGAAGAGAGAAGAAGAAAAGGAGGAGGAGATGTCGTACCTGCTACCTCATCTACAGTCAGGCTGGGCCGTCGATCAGGCCATTCTTGCCGAGGAAGAACGCGTCGTCATTATCCGATTCGGTCACGATTGGGACGACACCTGCATGTAGGTACTCTCTAATCTCTCTTTCTCTATTCTTCAAAATTAATTTCATTACTTCTCAAGTTTTTTAGAGTCACCGTTCTTGTTCTCTCCAATTTCGATAATATCCTTCTATTTGCAGATGAAATCATTCAATTCAGATCCAGAAAAGAGAGATGAGTCTTTCGCAATTCTTCAAGCTTGACTTCATGCATTCTTTTCTTGATTTCAAGTGTTTTATAATTGATAGCCGAAAAAAAAGAGTTGTTTTCGAATGAAATCGGTGAATTTAGATGCAGAAAAATCAAATGAAGTAATCATGTATAGAATGACTCAATTAGAATGAGAATGAATAGGTTTATCTTTGTTCATGCAGAATCGCAAAAGGAAGAGAAAACTCGAATAAGGCACACATATTCAAAAAGAATCCTCATATTTTTCATTTTTTTTATTTTTGGTCCTTTGTTCTCCGGGAAAGGAGAAGGGTACGTACAGGGCGTGCTATATTGTTTGGTTAAACGGTGTCGTTTAGTTGGCTCGCTACCGTCATTAGGCATCTAAGCATACGTAGAGCATGTTTGGTGTGGTTGGTACTTTTTATGGAAGTTCTGTTGAAAAGAATCTGATGTAAAAGTGTTATTTTTGAGAAATTGAAAGTATTTGGTAAAATTTTGTATGAAAGTACTTATAGAATAAAAAGTTGTTTGATAAATTTTTTTGTAAGAGATCTTTTAATATTGACATAACTAAAAAAGACATTTTCTAAAAAAAAGCATTGTTTCTCTTCTTTTTTTTTGTGATATTTTTATAGAGTTTTAAATTTTGTTTTAATTTAATTATATTAAAATTGATTATTACAAATAAAATTTTTTATTTATTAAATATAACTGTTAGTAATTAATAATTTTATATAAATAAATAAATAAATAGTTATATTTTAATATTAAAAAATAAAGCATTCTTTCTCTCTTTTTTTTAAAAAAAATTTACTTATCAAGATATCTATATCATTTATCAAGAATTTTATAATTATTTTTATTGAAAAAAAAATCTAAATACATCGTGTGGTTGGGAGCCTATTGATAAAGACAATATCACCGTCCATGATTCTTCTGTGCACAACCTGACCAAGCCTCAAAAACATATGGCCCTTGGACCCTTCCCTTAGTGACCATGTCAAAGAACCGTCTCTATAAGTCAAACACAACTTGTTATCTACAAGATTTTGTAGATATGTCAAGTTGTGCATGTTAAGCCCCTCTTCAAAGGTGATTTTCTGAGCAATTTCAGATGGAATTCCAATTTCATTAACCCTCTTGTATGAATCGCCAGTGATCACACTTCTTCGAGAGAATCCAAAACCTTTTCTAATTAACAGTGTCTGCATTTTCTCTGGCCATTCCTTAGTTGAGGTGGAGGGATCAGAGGCCTCCTGGATCCCAAGGCGAGAATCTATGCTTCGAGATGCTTTTGTGGTGCCTCTAACTTGCAGATACTGATTAACTGCAGATTGCAGATCATTGGCTTCCACTTAATGGGCCTCAAAACTTGGGGTACCAAATTGCGAAGTCTCTATTACCTCAATTTGCTTAAGAACTCTCTTTAGCAATGATATAGAGAGATCCTGCCAATACAAAATAAAATATCAATGCAGAAAGAACTGCAGATAGTGAAGAGTATTACCAATTAGATATCAAGATTAGCAATCAAATTAACTCACAATTTCTTACTGAAGACATGACGCTGACACCATCAGAAACATCTGGGACAGACAGACAATTAGGTGGAACAGGCAGATACTGGATAATATATCCATCTTGAGGAAAATAGCCTTTTCCAGAAAGCTTCCTCGTCTCAGCAAGAATTTTTTTCAGAATTTGCATCATCTGTTGAATGTTTAACAGTCACCAAATTTAACAGACAAATGGATGGACTAAAAAGGAACCCAGGAAGCCATTAAATTTTGTAACAAAAGCAACATTCTCAAACAGAGATCATAACACATAAAGCATATTTTTCAAAAATCTATGCTTTCCATGACTTTACATTTAGTCTCTATTCACCATACTCAAGATCCAAGGCGCTGCTACTTGTGACAGCTTTCAATCTGGAGCAAAGAATGATTTATAACTACATTTAACTGCTCAGATGAGTTTTAGGAATATGTCTCATCCGAATAATATATGACCAAACTAGAAAAATCAAGTAGACACCATAAGAGATAAAGAACAGATTAGTCACCCTAAAACAAATGCATTACAGTTAAAGAATCATCATGGTAACAGAAGATATATATATATATATATATATATATATAAATAAAGAGGGAAGGGTGGGGGGAACCAAATGCATTTACATGCACAACCATGCCCTAGTAACATTTTTTTTTTCACCATCATGCCCTAGTAACTGACTTGCAGTGTATTGCAGAGAGAAGAATTCAAATGTAAGATTTCAAAATAACATAGTGATGGTAAATGCAAACAAAATAGAAGCCATGGAGAAAGGTCAATATATGCAATGCTTCCGATATCAATTATCAATCGAACTAGTAAAGATTAAGCACCAAAACATTAGGGCAGCAGAAGCCAAACCTCAGAAGGTGGTAACACCATCCCCATAGCGGAAACCATATCTCTCTAAGAAATTCCAGAAACCATCTGGTAGTTGTCTTGATCTAGATGGCTTCAATTTCAAATAATAAACACTATCTGATGTTTTATCCACATGGACAGAAACTGGTGGGGGATTCTGTGAAAAAGAAAAGGGAAACAAGGGGATATCATGCGTGCCCGGTCCATTTATCAGCTGAATTGGTTAAATACACACAAATAGCATAAGCAAATAGTTTGCACTCAAGAAAAGAATATGGAGAACCAATACAAACCAATACAAACGCCCGATGCTGCCTCATGCGCTTTTTCTCCTTCCTTCTCTTGACACTCCCTTCATTAGGATTGTTGGGAAGAATTGGCATCCCCGGTACATACTGTACCCAAGCATATGGCCCTGCATAATAATCGAATTAATTAGCATTTCATTTCCATTTCTTCTTCATCATCTACAGTTTCTAATCAGATCAAAATTAGCATATAGAAACAAAGCAAAGCAAACAACTTTCTCCTAAACAATCTCTAAAACCCTCATTAGTTACAACCTATAAACCCTGCAACAAGTTTTCAGCTGATATTCGTAGATCAAAATTAGACATGAAAGCTCGCCGGAATAAATAATTTTAATATATAGAGTTTAGGCAAATGAACTACCTGGAGGTCTCAAGCTCGCTTGCTTTCGTCGCGGCTTGTCTTGGGGTCTTCTCTTCGGGTAACGAGTATCTGTTAAGCTGTGAAAGTGAGAAGACACCGGAATCAATGGAGATTGTCCGTGAGCCGCCGGAGCAAAAGCGAAGCGGAAATCAGATTTGGGAAACGGAATAGAGGAGAGAAACGATGTCGCCAGACATGTGGCGGAGGCGCGGGACAGTACGGTGCGAGATAACGATCGAACAACAGTTCTTAAAGCCCCAAATCTCATTTCCAGATCATCGAGCGGCGCCCCCTCTACCTCTAGTCAAGCTCTGCTTTGATCTGAGACGAGGGCAGCGGCTTGAAGACGATCGGCTAAATGGCACGGCGCGGTACTAGACCGTGGTGGGGGGAGAGGGACGAGCGGTTCCACACTTGGGAGCGTAGCGGCAGCACAGGAGGACGCGGGCGGGCTTGGAAGAAGATGGGCAAGAAGGGAGGGAGAAAAATGCAGATCTGTTGCTTCAGAGAGAAAGAAAGAAAAACGCAGAGATTGTTATAAAATTAACCCTTATATAGTGGTTTTTATGTAAATAAAAAGAAATGTGAGGATAAAATGGGAATACCATGTCAATTTCATTAATCCAAAAGCTAGAAGCTGCCGCAAAAGCAAGAAATTCATGCTTCCGAAATTTTCAAAGGAAAGGGGAGAAGCTGAGCGAAGGAGATTTGAGAGAAAAGAGAGATGTCCTATTTGCTACCGCATCTGCACTCAGGGTGGGCAGTGGATCAGGCGATCCTGGCGGAGGAAGAGCGGCTCGTGGTCATCCGGTTTGGTCACGACTGGGATGAAACCTGCATGCAGGTGCTTGGCTAATCTTTGGTCCTCCGTCTATTATTTCCTCTGTATCTAGTTAACAATTACTTCTGATTTTGGTTTTAATTTTGAGCTCTCTTGTTATTAGGAGAAATCCCTCAAGTACTTGGGAATTAAATTGTATGGTGGGCTGGATTCTCTATTTAGGGGAAAAAACCCTAACTATTAGTTTTTTAAGAACTTGTAGAAGTATAATGAACCATATGTTCTACTCTAGGTTGAAATATTCTGTGAACTCTAATTAGTGGCTTGGGTTGGAAAATTGACCATTGTTTGTGTCCACAATCAGTATGGTTCTCGGTTATGGTTCTTTTAGGAATCCTGTAGTTTTCCAGAGGCGTTGGCTTCTATGATAAATGCTGGAAAATGTCAGGATAGCGGGACAGGGCAAATAATTGCTGGTTTGATTTAGAAGTTTGATTAAAACAAATCAGTGGTATTATCTATTGGATTTATGACAATTGCCACCATTGGAACTCTAGAATTCTCGACTAGATTGTTTCAATGGTTTTCTCTTGGATGTCATTAAGCATGTAGTCTGTTTGGTAGTGATTGCAATCTGTTTGTATTTATTTGGGGTTGGAAGTGTTGATGTTTAGAAGATTAAAGCTACTCTCATGCATGCCTACCTGATGCTTGTTCTTATGTCTGAATGGTGTGTGTTGGGTCTGGTTTTAGCATGTTTTAGCATGCATGGGGCCCTGTTACCGGATGAGTAATGGTATTATTAGTTTGGCTATTTTGATGGGAAAGAATTTAACAGAATATTTTTCATTGCTGTTCCAAAAAAAAAAAAGGGGAAAGGAATTTGATTGCTGGGGACTAAGTCACTAGCAGATTGAGTGAAGTTTAGAAACACTCTTTACAATTACAAGTCATTTTGTGCTTCTATATGTGTGCCTCATTTCAAGGATAAAATGTCTAAATTTTGGGGTGTAAGCAATGGTTTTTGTAGGTTTTCTCAGTTCAGTTTCACACTCTGTAGAAATCTCTGCTTTTCACCATATCACTCTGATAACATTTTCTTCAAGCTAGTGCTTCTGCTTTTAAACTTCTTGGAATTAAAATATTATTGAATTAAATGAAATTTCATCATTGATTTTGTTCATCTCAATGGTCCTACATGCGTTATGATGCAGTTGTTTAGTTAAAATATATTGCAATAATGATATCTTAAATTTCTAACAAATTGATAGGGGAACATTTTTTTTCTCTTCTGTTGCCTTAAAGTTTGAAATGTTGCTTGATCTGTGGAGCATGGACCAATATGCCTGGCTAATCGAAACTAGAATGTGCTCCTAGTCAGGGATAATTGTTAACATCTGCTATTTTTAAAATCCACTGCTGATTTACGATCGGAAAACTTTTGAATTCTAACCCATCTCTATGCTAAAATTAAGCATAACAAATAAAGAAAAAAAAATTGAAGTTTTTTGTGCATGACAAAATTCAACTTTAGTCTAAGACCACGTGTTTATATTCCAGATCTCATTTTATTTTTTTGTTAGAAAGTTGATAGTTACCCTCCTTGACTTATTTTTGTTTCATCTAGATTAAGGAATAAAAGTTAATCATTACATGTCTACTATTTAGCTAATTTGATTTGCATTTACAGATGGATGAGGTGCTTGCTTCGGTTGCTGAGACCATTAAGAACTTTGCTGTGATATATCTTGTGGACATAACTGAAGTGCCAGATTTTAACACAATGTACGAGCTGTATGACCCATCAACAGTCATGTTCTTCTTTAGAAACAAGCACATTATGATTGACCTTGGCACTGGGAATAACAACAAGATCAACTGGGCTCTCAAGGACAAGCAGGAGTTCATTGACATTGTTGAGACAGTGTATCGTGGGGCAAGGAAGGGCCGTGGTCTGGTAATTGCTCCAAAAGACTATTCCACCAAGTACCGCTACTGAGGACTCTCAGATTCTGTAATTGATTTTAAACATGTTAAGATCATCTTCTGCAAACTTGTTGCAGACAAATTGCATAGGAATTAAGTACATGTGGGTGTCATTTCTAGTTTTCTACTTCTTTGCATATTTGTGTGATGTTACTTGTTTCTTTTGACATCAAGGTTACTGGACAAAATGAATAATATTGGATGTATTTTGGATATTTTGAGACATGATTTATATTGTTTGTGAGTGGACTATGCGTGGAATAGATTAATTCAACGGAGTAGACTATTGGATATGATTCATGTTCTTTTAGGTTGGCTATGCTTGGGTGTAGGTCTGGAGTGGTTTTACCCTTCGAGGTTATGTTGTTGAAGTTTCACGTCATACGTAGAAACGTCTTTACATTCAAGGAAGCATGTGCTGTCAAGGAAAATCTAGACTTTTTGTCCGTGATCAGGCATCACCCTGCACTAAGGACTCAAATTAACTTACACCACAGTCTGCGGTCCCAGGCTGGTGGACCTCTTTTCCTCTGTCTCAATCTCAAAATAACTTTTGTTTTTAATTTTAAATTTATCTTAAACTAATTATTATTTAT
>BPVZ01000056.1:2164329-2177090 GCA_020521535.1 Rubroshorea leprosula | reverse complement strand
TTAGCACCCAACCTCAAACATAGCATATGGTCAATATTCGAACTGATAGTGATAATAATAATTATTTATTATATAATCTAAATAATTTTATAAAAATAATATAATTATAATAATATATAAAATTATAAATTTATAATATAATGTATTATTATATAATTAATTTTTATTAAAAATTTATTTATAATATTATATTTATTTATTTAATATCATATCATTATTCTAAACTTATAATATTTATCCGTATTCCGTCTTAGCAGTATGTGATGAAGCCATGCAATATGACGACCTGACCATGTAGTTTTGTTTTTTTTGTTTTAATGACAAATTTTATTAACAATCACGTAACCTTCCGCTGTGACTTACAACTCAAAAGCATTCACACGTGTCCGAAAAGTTCCCTTCTGTCTTCGTGACTTGTGATTTGTGAAACCTTATTCCAGGTAAACCCAAAGCAGTCATTTCACCGTAAAATTCGGACAAGATCACCGAGAATCCAGGACAGTGCCGTCATTTATTTGCACTTTTTTTTTTTATTGTTTTCTTTTGATAAGCCAATTCCTTCTTTGCACCTCCAAGGTAAGCATCAAACTTTAACAGGAACAGAACATGGAAAATGTCCCTTACTAATAGCAAGAGAGAATTGTTTTTTAGTTTCTGAGATTAGAAAGTGTGTATCTTGTTTGGTAGGAAAGAAAATTTGAGGGTTAAAAAAAAAAAAGGAGAGAAATTCACAGGCTTCTCGAGCTTTTTCTTTCTTTCTGTGCTCTGCAACTCCCAGTCTGTTGCTCCATTTTGGGTGGGTTGGGATTTCACGGGCAAAGTCCCATTTGGGGTCTCTTTCGTCACCCACCAATCATCCAACGGTTGCAGTGTCTCCACGTCTTCACCACCACCGCGTCTTCTAGCTCGATCTCGAACTGGGTGGTCTTTGAATCTATGATATGATAATGTGAGTGTTGGGTTTTTGGGATTCTGGTTTTGGATTAAGAGTGCTTTTGGGGTCGTAGTGGGAAGCAAGAGAGAGCAATGGATCGAGCGGCAGTGACTGTTGGTCCGGGAATGGACATGCCGATCATGCACGACAGCGATCGGTTCGAGTTGGTTCGGGACATCGGGTCAGGTAATTTCGGAGTGGCGAGGTTGATGAGGGATAAGCAGACTGAGGAGCTTGTAGCAGTCAAGTATATCGAGAGAGGTGAGAAGGTTGGTGTCTATATTTTTGCTTAACCAAAGTTTAAAGCTCCACCTTTTTTTCTAGAGTGAAATGATCTAGCTTGTTTCTATTTGGGGATTAACAAGTGTTTAATTGCTTAATTCTATTTGGTTCATGGATCTTTTAAATGTGGCATTTCTTTGAGCTTTTGATGCGTGTAATTTGTTGGTTTAGGTGCTAGGACTAGGGGGGTATTTGATGTTTGAGTGGATTAATGGGTGCCGATTTAGGGTTTAAGGAGCTGTAGATTTTAGTGAGATGGAGGAATTGTTTCAGTCTGGCAGTTGTTTAAATTTTGATTTGCACCATTTGGCATTAGTGTTTAAGTAGGGAGTCTTAAGTAGTTGCATTTCTAAGTAGAGAGGCCTTTTGAACTTGAGAAATTTATCATGTCATCTAAGTTTATGGTAGTTTAGTCCATGGCATCTAATTTTATAGTAGTTTAGTCCATGGCATCTAAGTTTTTGAAGGGAAGGGTTGAACCAGAATTCAGATCTTGTTTGTCTCTTTGCATTGAATTTGTCTATTCCATTAGTTGATCTAAAGCCTTCCTTTTCTATTTGTTCTGTTCAGGTTTTTTATCTGGTGCAAAATTCTTTCACTGACCTTTTTTTTAACTGAGAGGATTGATAGAAATTTTGGTTTTGCTGTAACATATGCATGGTTAATATTTGAGGAGCATGCCAAATTAGAAGTTGCTACCTTGTATGAAGCAGAACATGAGAGCACAATATTTTTTTCCCTCTTTATGCTGCATGGGTTTGGTTTACTTGTTGTGAAATCATGGTTCAATCATTTTTACAGATTTCACAATTTTCCTGTGTGATTTTCCTGTGTGTTTTTATGTTTTTAACAGATAGATGAAAATGTAAAGAGGGAAATTATCAACCATAGGTCACTACGACATCCAAACATTGTGAGATTCAAAGAGGTGTGTTGTGTTCCTACGCCCTGCATTACTTCATTTTTAATGTATATTTTCAACTTAATGGTATTGTGATGTAACATAGGTAATATTAACACCAACCCATCTGGCTATTGTGATGGAATATGCATCTGGAGGAGAACTATTTGAGCGGATATGCAATGCAGGCCGGTTCAGTGAGGATGAGGTTCTTGCCATTATGTCTTTATGCTTTCTTGTTTTCTTCTAGTGCTCAGGATTTAATTTTGATCTGAGTCAGCTAACATATGATGCAGGCACGCTTCTTCTTTCAACAACTTATATCAGGAGTCAGTTACTGTCATGCAATGGTAAGTGCCTTTAGTTTAGTGCCTTATTTTCATAATATTAATAACTACACAGTTGGATCCCTTTTTCTGCATTTGTCTATGAAGCAAGTATGCCACCGGGACCTGAAATTAGAGAACACATTATTGGATGGGAGTCCTGCTCCACGTTTGAAGATTTGTGATTTTGGTTACTCCAAGGTATAAGATTTCCTTTTTCTTTGCCTCCTTGGCCAGCTTAACTGTGTGATTATGGACTATTTACCATGAAATTCTTCACTGCTCTTTTTTGTAACTAATCTAAACGTAGCATAGGTGTCTATGATGTGCATACTATTCTTCGTGTTAATAATGAGGGTTGCCTTGATATACTGCTGCTTATGCATGCTGATAGCAATACAATTTCATGGCAAATTTCTTTGTTGTTCATTTACTGTTCCTTCCTGTCCCACTCACTTCTCTTTGATGTCTCTGTTCTTGTATTTTGACTCCTTGATATCATCTGCTTTAACAGTCCTCAGTGCTGCATTCACAACCAAAATCAACTGTCGGAACTCCGGCGTACATAGCTCCTGAAGTGCTTCTCAAGAAAGAATACGATGGCAAGGTAATATTACTTGTATACTGTCATGGCATGCAAATTCCGTAACCTAAAGTGTGTAACCTCCACTAGTAAGGGAATTGGACTCTGTAAAAATGTAGGCACAATTTAAGCAAATTCTGGCCGTATCTAGTCCACAAGAGGAAGGATATCACATTTACCCCATAAACAAGCGTTTATGTCATAATTCTATGAAAGTATGTTTAACTTTTGTGAATATATGTGCCAGATTGCAGATGTCTGGTCATGTGGTGTAACCTTGTATGTTATGTTGGTTGGAGCATATCCTTTCGAAGACCCTGAGGAGCCTAAGAACTTCCACAAAACAATACACGTATATCCTTACTCCATTTTATTTAGAGCTGAATGTTTGCTCCCTTCTTTAAGATTTTGACTAACATAATAGATTGTTTGTGGCAGCGAATTTTAAAAGTCCAGTACTCTATTCCTGACTATGTTCATATATCTCCTGAGTGTCACCATCTGATCTCTAGGATTTTTGTTGCTGACCCCTCAAAGGTTTGTCTGTCGACACTTATGTTATTTCTTGGGGGTACACCTTAGCTCATAAGCATGCCTTAACGAAATACTTTTTGGGATATCTAACAACCTCAAATGCTATCATTATGTATCCCTTGGATACTCAGTTCATAGCTCTAATATGTTTCCTTTGTATTGCAACAGAGGATAACCATTCCTGAAATTAGAACTCATGAGTGGTTTTTAAAGAACCTACCAACAGATCTCATGGATGAGAACACAATGAACAACCAATTTGAAGAGCCAGATCAACCAATGCAAAGCATTGAGGAAATCATGCGTATAATTACCGAAGCTACCATCCCTGCAGCAGGTACAAATAATCTTAACAATTATTTGGGTGACAGCCTGGACATTGATGATGATATGGAGGACCTAGAGAGTGATCCTGAACTCGACATTGATAGCAGTGGGGAAATAGTGTACGCAATCTGATTCAAAAGCACTGCAGGTGGGGGCAGGGAGACTCTGATTGTTCAATGTGCATTGAAGTTTATATTTGAAACTTTAGCGCAAATCAAAATACGGGGTGACTTTTCATCACTAGTCAGAAATGGAGGAAAGTTTAGGTCAGGTTTTGGGAAACCTTTGATGTCTTCTTTTCAAGTGGAGTTGTGTATCATATTGTAGTCTTTGTAAATTGTGACATGTAATTTAGCTTTGATTATAACGTTGTCTTTAACCATGACGGTGACCATTTTCAGTATGAAGATTAATAATCTCTTGGTCACGTGTAAATTATTTTCCCAAAAAAACTATTTTGAAGTTAGACTTTATTGGACTGCAAAACCTAAATTCTTAGATGAAAACTGAAGTCCCCAAACCCGCATTCCATTTAAAGGTTCTTGTTTTACAGTTTGATATAATTTGAACAATTTGATATAATTTGGACTGCTGTTACCAAATGAACAAAAAGGGTACATAAATGAAAGAGTTATTTCTGATACATTTTACAAAAGGGACAATTCAGTGCTTAGATAAGCAACTGGCCCTTGTACCGGGGAAAAAAAGAAAAAGGGTCATGATATTACATATCCAAGCATCCAGCTCAATTTTGGGCTGCTGGCTCCCTAGTCTCTTAACAAGAAAAGAAGGAATTTTGATTCTTGTTGTCAGGTCCACACTCTAAACATCCCAGGGACCGACTTGTTTAATCTCATGGTCAAGGCTGTTTCCATTTCTGAAAACCCCTGCTAAATGGTGTGCATAGGCGAAAATCTAACACTTGAATACCACCTGTTTCAAACCCAATTAATTAGCATATGAATTTGATCTTATGTAGTATTATTAGGAGGTGAAAACTTTCCAGTACAAATGTGCATGGCCAGGTAGAACTAATTATCTTTCAGCAACTGATTGATTAAAGACTTAGGCCAAGTTTATAAGATTTTTCCAACAAGAAAACCTCACTTATATGGGTCTTTTTCAAAAGAAAATAGCCAAAATCAAAAGAAGATAACTACATGCTTACTTATTCGATGTCAAAGTAACATAAAACAGATGTCGAGTCAATGCAATCTTACTGTTGAGATCACAGCTTATTCTTCAGTATCCTTCGATCAACTCTGCTACATAGAAGTTCTAGAAGCCATTTTAGGTCTTCTATACCACAGAAACATCAACCATAAAGTCCTCCATAATGCCCCATTTGCAAAGTGTGGAATAAAAATGCGCAACAAAAATGGGTAGTATGGGCCTGGCAGTTTGATCAATGTGAAGAATATTGCAATTGCAATCAGATGCCAAGGTACTTTTGCATCCTGTAAACCAAACAAAATGATCAGACAGTGGTTCCTGAACAAGAAGTAGATACTTAAAATTGTTTCTAATAATCTTCTTCCTTAAAAAAATATCTACCTTGAGTAGAGAAGATAGTTCCAAGGCAGTTTCTCCTAGAACTCCAGCAACAACAAATCCAATGAGCAGGGGAACAGGAACAAGAGGCAACTTCTTTACATGGGCACAATAGGACATCTCACTAAGGGAGGTGACTACCAGTAAAGGTACACTTAAATATTTGACAACTGCCAATATAAGATCGAGAAAGAGTTGAATGAAGTTCTCGAATGCCCTGTTCCAAGGAAATTCCTTGACTGGCTGGGGTGAACTATCCCATAATCTTCTTGCCTTTTCAATTACACTCTCTAGATTTAATTTGTCAGAATCCCCTGACTGGTCTGCAGCCATAGCACATATCATAGGCTTATTACGTTGAATGACTCCATTGGATTTAAGATTGAAACCACATCTATCTCCTTTAAAATACATTAAAGACCCCTGAAAAAGAAAATCAAAAGACACATAAATATCTATGAAAAGAGATGACAACAGGCTAAAATCGTTTTGAACATGATTCTAATGTGAGAAATACACTTTATCCACTAAAAATCACAGAAATTGCAGAAAATAGGAACAAAAACACAGAAAGCTTTCACCTTTTTCACCTTTCTCATTTCTAGAATTCCAGTTTCCAATAACCAAACAAAGCAATCCAATCAAAACATGAACAAACTGCAAACATTCAAAATTGTCTCATTCACATTCATCATTGGGGAAAACATAATTTTTTTAGCATTCAAATTTTATAGGAATTTGCTGAATGAACTTTTCCCATCAACCAAACACACCACCACCGCATAGAAGCACAAGTTCCAAACATAAACAAAAAGGAACATACCCATATGTTTGTGAGAAAGTAGGAAGTCGAAAGTTTTACCTTGAGCCCGTGAAGAAAAGGAGAAGGGGTTCTAAATGCCATCCTGGATAAGGACTGCTGATGAATGTAAGCAGATAAGGAGTGTGAGGGAAATGGGGCGGTCGCCATTTCTGATGATATCGAGAACCCTTTTGAGGATTGCGTAAAAATTCTACAAAGATGGTTCTTTTATGCTTTGCATCAAAATTCCATGGCTGAATTTGATGGGAAAGGATAAGATGGAACGGGAACTGTTCTGTATTTCTGGAAATTTTAGAAGGAAAAAACCGAGGACGGAAAGGGTTTATGCTGTTGGAGTCACAATCTGCTACTGACGCCACACCATAAAAGAGAGTGAAAGATATCTGGCCCCCTTCATGTAATGGTTGAGATTTTTAGATCTTGCATTGAAAAATCGTACTTTTAGTCTGTATAAAAGATGTAAATATATTTGCAGATATTAAAATTTAATTTTTTAAATGATATCAAAAGACATTTGTTTTTTCTAAAATAAAAAAATGCTAGCAATTCTTAAAAACGCTCTCCTTTTTTTTTTTTTTCATTTTGTATCTGTTTTTACAAATTTTTAGAAGATTTTTTTTTTTAATAAGGACAATAGTAAATAAGTTAATTTTATTAATTGTTAGTAAATAAAGATTCGATCATTAAATTTGATGAATATCCTACCTCTTTCAATGACGCATGCGACCCATCAAACCGCTTGGTGAAGTTATTTTATAAGATTTTTAAGTACCAAGTCAGAGGTGTTATTTTTAAACATTAAGAAGAGTAAGGTGTCTCCAATGCTGAGATGAGCTGAGAAAGATTTAAGAGAAGGTAGGATACTAGAGGACAAAAAAATAAAAGGACACTTTCATTCCTGGATCTGGGAAATTGGATTCTTAATGAAACACAATTAAGAAACATAATTAATTTGTCAGAAAAGAAAATAAAATTGAGCCAACATAAATATAGTCTCATTTTTTTTTTTCGGTACATAACATAAATATAGTCTCATGGCACAACATAAACAGATGGATTCTCGTTCATGCTTAACTCGATCAGTTTCCGGCAATTCAGCTTCCCTGACAAACTAAACATCAAACAAGTTTCTGGGAATATCCTTTTTTCTACTCGGCAATTATGCATTTTATAGTTATTCAAAATGGGATTTGAATCTCTTGAAAACGAAAAAATTCGACATTTTGATCACCTGCGAAAACAGTCGAAATCTTTATGGTCTTGCCGATAGAGATGACATGATACACAAATGACAGCAACAACCAAAGAATGTGAAGGAGCCAACAATATAAACTAGACGTAAATATATGAGTGAAGTAATTATCTTACTTGGGAACAGAAGAGATGTCATGGGAATAAGGGCTGGTAGAGAAGCCCTGTGTTTTCTGGGTATCCAAGCATTATATTAAGATTTTGTAATGCTTGGCCTGAAACTCCCTTCACAAGATTATCAATCTGCAGTGTGGATTTAAGTGAGCTTAGACAATGGTGATGAGACAATATTTATGTTGGAAACTACAAAACTGATTTAGCCTGATACGTACAACTGATATAATTACTGCTCTTCCAGGTATCCTGTCAGGAAAAACATTAATAAAGCAATAGTTAGAACCTAGAACATTATGAATGCGGGGAACAACACCCTTCTCCAACAACTTCACAAGTTCTTCTTCCTGTAGTATAGAATTAAACAGAAGGAATGCATCAATAACAACCCAACAAATAAACTAGTGCAAACCAAGTTATCTTATGAAGGAGTCTACCTTGTAAGTTATTAGCAATTGCTGGTATAGATCCTCAACTCTAACTCCTGGGGACATTTCTACATATATAGTTGACTGGATTCCACGGCTTTGGCATATCAAATCAAGAAATAAAGTCATGTTCTCTTAATTCTTTTGCAGGAGAAAAATGTTGGATTTTTTGGTGGTGAAAAACAGGGATTTGAGAGAGGAGTTGGAGGAGAAGGAGACACATCTGGAGTTCCCTCTTTTGGTGAGGTGAAAGCTCATTTTTTTCATTCATCTTCTGCCATTATATAGCACAAAATTTCTTAAAACAACAACAGTAATTTTCTCACCTAATATTTATCTAATACAAGAAAATCTATCAAGCATTTAAAACAAGATTACATTAAAAGATTTGCTGCCATTTGTGCGGCTCCATGTTGCTGTACTTTGCTGCTGTTTTGCAGCCTTCCATTTGCATTTGCATTTCATTTTCTGTTCATTACAGCCTCATTTCATCAACAGTTGCAGCCTATCTTGCTGCACTTTGCTGCTACTGTGCTGTGCAGCTCTCCCTTCTTCATTTGCTGCCATTTTGTGCAGCCTTTCATTTTCATTTGCTGCCATTTGAGACAGCTTTGACACCACAACTCCAACAAAAAACAGAACACTAATACTCAACTCAAGTACATTAGCTTGCAACTATTACCATTAGCATGAGGTGTGGAGTAAAACTGAGAGTTATTTTTGAATGTGCAGCCCCAGAAAGTCCTTGTTCAATTTCTGGAACTGTTAAAAACAGAATCCATATCACAGGTTGCAACTCAAAGCAGAAAGGCCAATCAACTTTTAAATAAGTTTTACCTAACATACCTAGCAAGGTAATGAGCATTTCATCATAATAGCTAACTACAGAAACTTGATTCTGAGGTCAAGATTACAAGTACAAGTCTTTGAAATAGCTAAACACCAACTTCCTTCGCCAATTAAAAAAAATAACAAAGCATTTCACTTCCATTGGCTATGATGATGCTTAGGGGCCCAATTTACATGATCAAAAGACTCACCATGGCGATGCCTTGTAACACCATATGAGTATATGCCTTCAGCAATTTCAGAGTATAGATTCGCCTCTTTGGCCCCACGTCCTGCAAAATATAGCCTGCATGAGAAAACTGCTAACAAATGCAGCTAAGTACAAAGAAAGTGGCATGCATGAGAATATTATATTGCTAAGAACATGCATGAGAATATTCTGATTCTGGCATTTTCTCTAGATACAGTGTCACCTATGGATACAAACCTTCCACAAGCATCCTTTATTGAAGGATATTGAATTGAAAGTTGCGGTAATCATTTTTCTAATCAAGTCTGCACAAAGTTTAAAAGAAAAAAAAAATCAGTAAAGAAAATGTTAGCAATACTAAACACGGGTACGCATGTGTCTCCATAAGTTCGCAGCATTTACCTGAACTAGCAGCAAGCAAGATGCTTCTGACTTGCTGGAAGGGTATTGCTGGGAGAAACAACCTAAAATCAGGGATCAGCCAGAGCCAATAATGTCAAATCTGTTTACTCTAGGCTAAATTATAATGCTTTCCGCTTATTGGAATGTCAAGTTTTCAACTTTTACAATCAAACCAACAGAAAGTTTAAAAACTTTTGTGAACGTAATTCTGGGAAAATTAGCCAGGAGATAGAATTCAATTAGCTTAGAAAGGGAAGAAAAGAAGAAAAGGTGATGATTTTTGACAAAACCACTAAACCCTACCCTGAGAGAGAAAATGCAGGACGTCGAACCTGTGGTTTAAAGCAGTTAGACGCCGACGTTAATGGGTGTCGTGTCGTCGACCGGAGGGAGGGGCGGCAGTTGGTGTCTTGCTGTGTTTCCGTAAGAGAAGGAAGCACATTGCATCATGCCCTTATAAAAGGGACCCAAAAAGGAGTGAAATTGCATGAAACTCCTTAAGATTTTCCATCAGTTGCACTTTAGTCCTTTTTTCAAAATAAAATCCATTTCCCCACTAGAAAGTAAATTGGGAAATTTTGTAGTGGACTAGTTAGCCTGCAGACTTTCTTTCTAGATTTAGTGGAATGCTCAAATTATGTGTTTTATATATATATAAAATATTTTTTTCAATCGCATAATAAGAGAAAAAACTCTCTTTCTTAAATTATTCTCTTTTAAATTATTATATGAGAAATTACATGTGCACAAGTGGCAACATGCACTATCAAAATTACAAAAAGATTTCAGGGAGCCAAAGAATGTTAATCCCAACACCTTTTACCATACAAATAATGAAACTCAAACTTAAAATACACAAGAGTAACTTACATAAACAAGATAACGTGCTTTATAGTTTTAAGTACCTTCTATAAGACGTCGGAATTCAGTGAAAATAGGTGTCTTGCAAAGGGGTAGGCACACAGACAAGTATATAGCAAAGCAAAGTACAATTACGGAAAGAATAGCCTTCATTAACTCTGAGGGTACCAACACTTGATTGTCATGGCCACAGCCACAGTTACAATGCTTATATGGACTGTTGTGCAGAAAGGAAACAGCATCAATCTGTGATCAGGAAATCTACCTAGCTGATATTTCAACTCTGGCCACCAGAATTGATTCTTCTCAGGTGCTCTAACACGTCTTTTTGACCAGTTAGGTGTTCAACTAATCCTGCCATGAAAAAAAAAAAGAAGAAGCAAAATTAATGCACAAGCAAGTAACAAAGGAGAAGAAGAGGTAATGACATCAAAAAAGGTAAGGCTATGCTAGCTAATTATTTATATGAAGTACATATTTGTAACACAATACAGTTGGATAAAATATTTCGTAGTACCATTTGTAAAATCTCGACAGTCATGATGCCCAATCCTCAGATCAGTTTCCCATGTATTAGTGAAATTGAATGCTTTATCTACAGCATTCTCTCCGGAAGTTCCAACAAACCAACATTTGCTCCGTGGCAGCTTTGTCAACTTCCTTGTAAGAACAGCTCCTATTGAAATTGCAAAGTGAACGCATTTAGAAAAGGAAATGAATTACACCATCCTATTCCGAGTTTTTAGAAACCAAACCCAAAATCCAGAATTACAGTCATGTAATCAATATGAAGATTTGGAGGGTAGGGTTTGTAGAATATTGCTCAGAACCAAACTGAAGAAAAGAATTCCATAGAAATACTGCTAGCATGGGAAATTTTATAAGGACAGCTATGCTTCATGAAAACTAAACTTGACACATCTTTGGCCAAGATATTTGACAGAAACTAAAATTTGGGAAACAAAATAAGATCATGGTTTGTATATGAACAGAAAGTTTCAGAAACCAATTAAAGATTTCAGATTTTGATGTCAATATCGACAAAGATATCTTATAAGACCAATTGACACAATACATTGCATTTCGGGATACAACTGCCACAGAACAAACATTTGGGACGAAACTTGCTGTACATTGGTGACTAACCTGGTAGTGTTCTGCCAGATAAAACGGCGAGTGCCGCATATATGTTTTCAGGGTCTTTTGGTTGAAAATCAAAAACAAAAGCCTACATACACTATAAAGAGAGTTTCAGTCTGCATCACTGAAAAAGAAAAAAATACTCAGAAATGCTAACATCAAGACATATGCCCCTCCAAGGAAAATGGACCTCAAAGTATGCAAAACTAGAGGGTTTTGCTTCCAGGATACTAACCAAGGTTCTTGTGGGATTAAAATTATTCAAATTCACCATAAAAGAAAAAAAAAAGACCCAGAATTAACTACCTATCCAGCAGAATCAAGAAGTACCCAACGCTAAATTTGCAACTTTTTTGGTCTATATTGGGTATCAGTGCAAGCATTCATTGAACAAATTTAAACAAATTAAAAAAGAGGAAGAAAAGGAACATAATTTTAGAAAACGTCTTCGAACCCATATAGAGAAAACCGCTGGAACTATCAATGCAAGAAAAAGAATAAATTCTGGGAAACTGGTGCAAGGGAGAAAGAGAAGAACTAACCTGAGAACATTGAAGGGGAGGTGAGGTGGGTTTTACAATGACCATGAAGTGCTGCATGTCCCAGAGATTAAGAGAGTAAGCGGCAGACACAAGCAGCTGCGCTGGTCCTTTGGTCGCTCGTAGCGGCACAGCAGCCACATACACCTCATCCCTTCCTCTCCTTCCTGTTATTGTGGATTTCGTGAATGGGAGAGAAGACATTTTTGACTTCTGGACATGAAAAATCAATCATTTCATTTTTACACTCCAGCGAATGGATGGCAGCAAATGAGCAGTCCGGCTCCGGACACGGTCCCCACTCCCAAGACTGGCACTCTGTGGAGTTTCAAACCCGGGGCGAGGACCAACCCGGAACTGGTCACAGCCTCCGAAATAAAAATTACTCTCTTAATTTATTTTTTAATAGATTTAATTTAATTTTTTAATTTTAAAATATAAATTTTAGATTAAAAAATTAATAATTTATATAAATAATAATTAAAATTTTTTTAATTAAATAAAAATATTTAACAAAAATTATATATAAGAATAAAAAAATTTTAATTATTATTTATATAAATTATTAAATATTTATCTAAAATTTATATTCTAAAAATTAAAAGGTAAAAATAGAACTGTTAAAAATGAAGGAGTAGATAATGTAACAAGACCACATGAAAGGTATTACTATTAAATCATTGTATGAAAGTTTGTCAGGGAATACTTTGACATAAATACTAAACT
>BPVZ01000056.1:2138912-2164229 GCA_020521535.1 Rubroshorea leprosula | reverse complement strand
TATTCAATTAATAAATTATAAATGATTTTTTTTTTAATTTGAGGGTCAATTATCTCTCATCTATATCATTGACAAATTGTAACAAGATCATAAATTTATTTAGATTATTAAATATTATTGTTTTTGTTGGCTATACTGTCTAACAACTTTAATTTGTATTTCAGGTAAAAAAATATTTGTACAATCAGGGTACAAAATGGAGAACATATAACATACATATTTCCATTGAAGAATATTTACATTTGATTTATGCTCACAAATATACAGCTCAAATTGCCAGACAGCAAACAGAATGATGAGAAAAATTCACAAACAATTTGTATGTGTGATGATTGTTAGCAAAAATACTAACTCTGTATTGCCCTTCATCCCAGGAGCGTTCTATCGATCTAGAGTAGAAAGAAATGGAGTTTGGGATGACCGTCTAGGGGATTGACAGTTCTCTTCTGTTCTAGTGCTTCTTGGTGGAGATTGTGGCATTAGTCCTGACAACCGGTTTCTTTCACTTGTAGTTCTACTCTGTAAAAACATTTGCCAGTTTATTAGTGTCTAATGGAATATTAGTTACAGACATAGATACATAGATACTCAGCTCTTGAGATGATCAATGGATAAGTGTACCTTGAGGGTCAAGTTTTGCAATTCTCTTTCAAGGGAGGTGAGTTTATTCTTGACATGATCAAGTGCTTCTTCAGCATCATCAGGGGATATTTCAGAAACAGGTTTTGTTATTCCAGCTACCTGTGAAAGTTCAGTTGGAATGAGAAAAGAGGAAAGAGTTTCCTGGTTTGATGGGAAGAAGAGAAACCAATTCCTTAATCAGTTACATACCTTTAAAATGCTGGTACATAAGCTTAATAATCTCTGTGCTAATTGGATTCTGTCATCCTCGGCTTCCTGCAGCAGATTCACCAACTGTTAAGGAAACTGCATGTGTGGTTTAAGCATACATCATATTATTTGTGGACTGACCTTCAGTTTATACTTCAACTGTTGCTCCCCATCAAAATCAATATTAGGATTTTTACCAATGGAAGCACGATAATTAGTAAGCTCTTCCCTAACATGAGAAAGTATGACCTCTGTACGCCGTAGTCTAGCACTAAGGTCTTCATTCTGGATTTTTAGAATGTTATTTTCCTCCTATTGCAACATTCAAGAAGAAAAGAATAATTTAAGTTAATACTGCTTTTGGTTGGGACTTGGATGCTATTTTTAAGATTTCAGCAGAAGGCAGGGTGGGGGTGAAATGCAACATACCTTTATTTTGGCATGATGATGAATGCGCTGCTGAAGGTTTTGCTGGCCAGACAGCTTCTTTACTTCTTCCTCAAGTTCCACCGCTTTTTTCTTATAATTTATATTCTCCATCTAAAAAAAAAAAAACAAAGAAAAAAGAAAAAACATGAAGTTAAGGTCAAACCAGTGGGAAAGAGGTGCAAAATCTACATGCACTTTCAGGATTAATAAAACCTAATATGATGGAAAAGAACAAGATTTTAACCTTCAACATTTCATTTTCAGTTTTAAACAACTGATCTCGCTGGCGAAGCTTTTCCAATGCTACTTGTGCAGCTACAAGCTCAGCCTGTTTCCGATCAATTTCCTCTAGCCATCTATCAAAAATGATGTGAAAAGCTTGAACAAATGAAGGGATTCATATGAAAGAAAATAGCCGAGAATAACAAAAAATAACTTAATGATAGGAACCAATCAGCTGTCTTTTAAGTAACAAGCACTCACCCTTGCCTCTCCTCAATAAACTCATTGAGTTGCTGCTTCAGCTTGACAAACTCCTCCTCCTACATGATTTACATGATTCAAGACAAAAACAGAAAATGTCCAATCTTAATATGATAGGCACCACTCAAAAGTCAAGACAGACCTTTACTTGGGATTCTAAACTGTTAAGGGCAACTTCCTCTATCATCTTCGGCACTTTCTGACTATTCAACAGTGACTACATTTGAAAAAGAAAAACATAAGACAGATATTTACAATAACAATATCGTAAAAAAAAATTATTTTTTGCATGTTTCATTGGCCATACAAGGAAGCTAATATCATATTATCAGACTAAGATATGATTGATTAAACTGGAAAATTTAAAAATTAATTACCACATATTTGTTCATATCAAATTTGACCCCCAATAAATCTCGAATGACATCATGGGTCATGCTTTCAGCAGCTGCTAGTCTGGCATTCAGTGCAAATATCTGGAAGGGGAAGAAAAAGTGAAAAATAACTCCAACATCTTTAATAAGCTGTAGAGGTAATATCCATGCAGTAAGGCCTACCTCTTTCTGTCGACTTACTGCTAAGGATTCTAACTCTTCAATGCGCATCCTTGCAGCAGAAAGATCCTCATCCTTCTCAGATTTCATTTGCTGTGCCAAGCCCAAGCCAATGCATTTGAAAGGGGAACCAGAACCTCTACTCTTGAATGGGGAACTAGAGCCCCTACTCTTGAATGGGGAACTAGAGCCCCTACTCTTGACAGCATTTTTCTCTGAGTTGTTTGATGAATTACTTGAGATATGGTGACATTCTGGTTTAACTTGTTGAGCCATGGCTTCCAATGCCCTGAACTGTTTCCCAATTTCATGTTTTTCATATTGTTAAAGAAATAAAAGCAAGAGAATATATTTTAACTCCATAGTATGTCTTCAAAAGGCAGCAAAACTATCACATATACAATATCAGCTGGCTTACCTTCTGCTTGTACTCGTTAGCCTGAGCTTCCGCATGCAGATTTAGTTCTGATAAATGTGTTTTGCATTGGGCAATCTATTGAACAATAACAAATAGAATTATTGTAAAAAACTGAACCCATTGAAAACCAAAGTGTTGAAGGTCGTTATGGTTGAGCATCATGAGCTTAGAACAAAACTATAGATGAATGTAAAACAATGCAAAAGAAAACTTCACCTCAGCATCTTTATCAGCTATGTTCTTTTCAAGAATTATTATTTGCTCTAGGGCTTCTTGAAGATCTTTCTCCTTCTCATGTAAAAGCCTGTTGATGAGAAGAAGGCATAATTGGGATGAGAAGTAAATCAGCATATAGCACAATTCAATTTATTAGAGACATAATAGAGTAATTTCAAACCTTTTCATGTCTGAATCAGCATTTCTAATACTCTGCATTTGCTGTTTCACAGAATTAAGCTCCAACTCCAGCTCCTCCCTCTGCAACCGCTGACGTTCAGCTTCTCCTTTGATAATGTCAACCTAACAAAAGACGGGAACCACCAGGCAGGGTTATCATCAAGGTACATGCCATTGCGTGTTACTGACAGTTGGAAAAACAAACCTTGTTTTCCAGTACATTTATAGTACATTCTAGCTCTTCAACAGACCTCTCTAACAATTTCACCTCTGCTTCCTTGGCTTCAGCATGGATCTTTCTTGATTCAGCCATCTAATTTGAATTTAAAAAATATAAATATAACTGGGTAAGAGAGGCAATAAATTAGAAGGAAAAGGAAGAGACAAAGCACTAGGGTCTAAACTAGAACAAACCTGTAAAGCTTCCATGGTCAAAGCTTCTTTTTCTCTAACATCGAACTCCATCTTTCTGAGCTTTTCTTCCAAACTAATGACCTCCTCATGGAATTGATCTCTCTCACTTTCAATCTCATTCATATTGCCTCTCAAGGATTCATTTGTATCATTCATGTGGCTAAGGGCATTTTCCATTTCTGAGAGCCGCATCTCCAAGCTCTCAGCCATATTATTTCTCTCTTTTAACTCCTCCTCAAAAGAAGATTTTGCTGCCAAGGCCTGTTCAATCTCAGCTTTTAACTCATGTTCCTTTGAAATGTGCAGATGAAGATCGGAGATAATGTCTATCTTCTCCTGCAACTGAGTCTCAAGCATTTGCCCATATGTAACAGCCTGTTCCAGTTCACCTGATTTCACTGCAAGCTCATCTTCTAATGCCTCAATCTCATCTTTTTGATCTTTAGTATTAGAAGCAGACTCTTGCAAGAGGCTCAGATCAAATAATAGTCCTTTTAGAATGTCATCCTTCCTTGATAACTCAATCTGGAGAGTCACATTCTCAGAAACAAGTTCTTTAGCCTGACACTCTAAGTAGTCAAACTCTTCTATGAATTTAGACATCCTCTCTTCTCCTTCATGCATCTCCCTTAACATCTTGTCTAAAAGCAGAAAACCATCTGCAAATAATTTGTCACCCATCATTGCATCCACAGAATCAACACAGTTCAAAGTGCTCAAGCTTGATCTGTTGTATGCTTCATGCAGGATTTTCTGACTATGTCGAAGTTCTTTTCTTAGAAGAACATTTTCTTCCTTCAAAGCATTCACTCGATCAACAAAAATTTGCAAATTCTGGCTTTTGGAACATAAATCATTCATGACTACACAATGAGAATGTTGGAGGTCATTTAGTTCAACATTCTTCTTCTCTAAATCACCCTGTAGACTATTGACACAAATCTCCAAGGATAAAACCTTGTCCTGCAGGTTCTCAGTTTCCATATTTGAAGTAGTGATGCAGTTTAAACATGATTCAAGCTCAGACTTTTTTTCCTCTAAATCGTGAAGAAATAAGCTATTTTCTGTCTTCAACTTTCTTATCTCACTTGCTGCTTCTTCATTTTTTTCCTGTAGAAAAGCAATTTCAACTTCCCTGTCAAGCAAAAGCTGTTCTTTCAAAACTGCATCTACTTTGGAAAAAATTGTTTCTCTCTTTAGATTATCAAGGATGGTATCAGCACTGATAAGCTCCATTTTGGTATCAGCTAAGCAGACAGCCATTTCTCCTAACTCTGATGTCAGAATAAGGGACTCAATGTCTTTTGAGCACAAGTCTATCACAGAAGTCTCAGTCTGAGATTGCAGAAGCTCCTCTTTCTCTTTGAGCAGTTTCTCTTGATCTAAAAGGGATGCTACAAAGTTTTCCTTACTCAGATTCAACTCCTTCATTAGAATGGCAAGCTGAGATCCAATGTCATTAGACCTTTGCAGCATCACTTCTTCTTGAAGCTGTAAATCAGATATCTTTTTGTCAAACGTGATTAACTTAATGCTAAGCTCACCAGTTTCTTCTTCCTTCCTGGAGATTCGATCAAAGCTGTTCTTGATGTCAGTCAGAAGTTTGCCCTTAAGAGCTCTACATATTTGAAGCTCTTTTCTTGACTTCAAGTTGTGCTCCCTCAGATCTGCTATGACAGCATTAGATTCACTCAGGCCATGCTGAAGAAAACCATTCTCAACATTCAGCCCTGTAACTGTTTCCAGCAAAATTCCAATATGACAGAGGTGTAACACCGATAGAGCACAGTCCTTTACGATTATGTCGGACCAGACATCCTCAAGCCGTGATTGCACTAACTTTGTTGAGTCCAAAAGCAGAGATTTAATGCAATGGCTATCAGAAGCTATAGTCATTAACTTTTCATTGAAAGCAATCTGCACCTGTCCAAGGAAGCCCTCCAGCTCAGCAACGAGATCCCTTGTTTCTGTTAAATTCGAGGCAAATTGCTGTTCAAGGTTTTCAAGTTGTTGATCCTTCAGAGTATTCATGGATTGCAAGTACTGAACCTGATCAGTTAGTGCATCCCTCTCATTTTCTAGTGTACATGCCTTTCCCTTCAACCTTTCAATTTCAAGCTTCATTTTTTCATTAGATATCATGAGCCCATTGATCAAAATATCTGCCTCCTTCATGGTGTCTTGTGCCTCCTCAAATTTAGCAAGAATACAAGAAGACTCTGCACCCCTCTGTACTGCAATTGTCCTTGCTTCACCAATTTCAAGTTCAAGAAACTGCAACAGTTTTGGAAGTAAAAATAGAACTAGCTATTAGGTGCAGCAATAAACAGACTCTTGGTAAAAGCTAAACAACTTTCATCTATTTCATATAATAAAAAGGTAAAATCATGGTAGGAAATGTTGCAAATATAATTCTAGAAAGACTAGATTGATTACAATCAATCGTGTAAGAACTTGTTTCCCGTGATGTAGTTCCATCTTCTACATGATAAAATGAAGATCACATATATCTAAATATTGCACAGCAATCTGAGAAAATACCTATAGAAAAATAAAAAATTTGACATGTTACCTCTTTTGTTTGGCACCAATGAGTCTCAGATTCTTGCACGGTTTGCTCAAATGATTTTAGCTTATCATTAACGGCTTCCATCTTGAGCCCCAATTGATGTTCAAAGTTTGACATAGCTGCTTGCAGGGCAAGAACCTGAGTTCTGATGTGCTCCATGCTTTCCACTTCTCGTCTGTTGGACATCCAAATCTCTTCTTTCTCATGATATAGTTTGGCCATCTCAGTTTGAACTTCATTTAAACTTTGAAGAGCAGATTCGATTTCCTTTTTCAGAAGAATGACAGTAACATCTCTATCGAACACATTCTTCAAAGACTTCCCGGACTCAACAGACGTCTGACTTCCTGAATATCCGCCCAAATTCTTATCCACTTCAGAGGAGCACTTAGAGTTATCAGTCCTCAACTCCTGATCTGAATCTAAATCCATATCATCTTGATTTGACTCATCATTTGACTGCAATAATGTCCATATGTAGCAATTACAAAATAAATCACCCGTCAAAAGAACTTAACTACAACATAAATGTGAATTTCAGAAAAGGGCGTCTATTAAAAAGCAAGATAATTAGCTTACCTGTTTTTCGTCATTTCCATCTACAGGGCTACAAATTCCCATAGTATTTCTTTTTGAACTTCCATCTTTCTGTGCATACTTGCTCATGCATGACCTGAGTGTGGATAAACCGGTTTTCAGCTCATTAAGTTTCTCCTCTGTCTCCAAAATTCCATTCTCTTCAATATCCTTAAGCCTTTGGTTCATAATGGAAGCACGTTGTTCCTCTTGTAAAAGCCTCTGCCCAAGTTCAGCATAGCTTTCCTCATACTCTGCTAGTTCACCTCTCAGAGAGTATATCTGTTTTTCTGCTACTTCAATTGCAGCAGCTTGATCCTTAAGAAGAGCATCCTTCCTCAATATTATATCTGCTGATTCTCTGAGCTGGGCATCCTTAACCTCCAATGCATTGAGACGGCCAAGATTTGTTTCTGACAATCTATTCACAATAATAAAAGCAACAGTTGCACAAACTGATGCCTTTTTAATGTCATCCTCTGCAATCTGCATTCTATCCTCCAGCTTTACTATAGCAGATGTTTTAACACTCAGCTGTGACTTCAATAAAAGAATTTCTTTCTCCTTTTCATTGCACTCCTGTTGATGTGCTTCATTAATGACCAGTGCAGCACCTCTCAAAGACTTCAGCATGCACTCCAGATTACTTCTTTTCTCATTTGCATCCTCTAGGCACCTACCAAGTTCTTCAATCAATGATTCCTTTTCAGAGATGATTCCAATCAACCGGCTAACTTGATCAGATATCCAAATTCTTTTCTGTGAGAAACAACTAGAAATAAGTTCTAGTTGATCAGTGGCATCAATGAGTTCCTCTTGGCCATCAGTCAGAATATTTTCAATTTCTGAAGCCAGCGTGACCCACTCCTCTGATAATACTCTTAGTTCCACATCCTTCTCTTCAACCCTTTCATGTAACTTTCTATTATCTTCACTCAAGAGGTGGACTTTTTTTTGCAACTCCTTCAACTCAGTTTCCAAAATTGTTGTGCCCATTTTAGCCTCCATCTCTCTTAAATGACAAGCTTCAACTTCCTGCTGAAGAGCAGCAAGTTCTTCCTGCATGGAGACAATCACCTCAACAGTTTCAGCTTCAGCCTGCCTTCGAATTGCATCCATTTCATCTGCATTAGTTGCCTGGAAAGCACGATCATCTTGGTACCATTCATTCATTCTCTTGGCCTTATCAAGGGAGTCTTGTAACCACTTGAATTTCAGCTGTAATCTGGACTCCTGGCTCTCAGAACATTCAGATGGTGAAAGATCTCTTACCTCCTTTCTAGCAAGCTGTTTCTTCAAGGCAATGTTTTCATGCTGCTGTTCCCTCAAAAGCTTTACATAATGACTGTTGCTTTTCTTCAGGTCCTTCATCTCATTGATTGACAAAATTTGTTGTGATTCAAGTGCTTCAATCACAGCCTTTGCTTCTCTCAATTCGTTGTTTATGTCTTCAAATTGCTTGCTCATGACCAACAGCTTTTCTTCTGCCAGTTCAAGATCTCTAGTCATGCACTTTGCTCTTTCCTCTACTCGACAATAAGATGATCTCTCTTCTTGGAGAATAATCTTTAGTATATCCAATTCCAGCTGCAAATCCATAATCTGTTCAGCATTTTTCATGTCTTGATGAACATCTATCTTCTCCAGGTCCTCATTTTTACTAGAATCCTGAAAATTATTTTCATGGTCTCTCAATGATAGAACTAAAAGATACTTGGCATACATTAAGGGAGTAAGCATAGATGCATAGATACATTATACATAAAAACTAGTAGGTAAACCTACAATCGCAAATGGCAGCCTGTGGCTAGCTAGTCATACAAAATAGGCTATAAGTATAATTATGACGATAAAAAGAGCAGAAAATTGCAATGATAACTATTGCAAGCCCAATTAAAAAAAATAGTAATACCTTAATGGTTTTGGAATTGTAATCTTGATCATTGTAAGCAGAATTGAGATCATTCAACATGGTACGTAAATCATTTATTTCTCTGTAAAAGATATGGGGAAAAATGCATACGTCAGCAAGAAAGGCAGCAGGTATCTTAGTGGATGAAACAGGTAAGTGATCTCATCAGCATTGAGGACAAGAAATGGAATTAAAAACAAAAAGATCATCTTACCTATGAAGCTTTGCATTGTCCTCCAAACAAGAATTAAGGTTGTGCCTGCATTCTTCTAACTCGTTGTAAGTGTTTTGCAACTGTAGCAATAAAAATGTAACATATTAGATTCTGAAGTACAGGTTCAGATCATTATAATCACTAAATAAGCATAGAATTAAGCAACCTCAAAGTGCAGAGTGTCCTTTTCTTTGCTCATGCAGTCCTGTGGCAGAAAAAGGAGTAAATTTTAATGCCTTTATATTTGTGCTAAAAAAACAAAAGGATTAATGTAAAGGAAAGATGAAGTTTCCTTATTCTTTTTTCTTGTATTTTTATTAGAGAAGGGGAAAAAATATAGTATGCCAAACAGAAGCAAGAAGAATCATAGTAGGGATTTAACCTGTGATTGCATACTCATGTTCGCATGGCCATGCTGCTTGGAGTTTGCATCAAGAAGATGAAGCACCTGCATATGGAAGCCTTCTATTATAAATGCTCAAGACAACAAAATCAAATATAAAGACATGCTTCTTCATAACATATCACAAGCACCTGATCCCGCAATGCAGATACTTCATCCAGGAGTATCTCTCTCTCCCCTTCTTCATAGAATTCTTGATATCTACAAATGCCAAAGTGAGAAAAACACAAACAGAATCACAAAGAATCTTTGAGTTGATAGCTGTTATCAGAAACTACCTTCTGAGTTGATCTAAGAGCCTTATATTCTCCAAAGCAAAGCGAGTTACTTCTGGATTTTTATCAACTTTAGCTTGGAGCAATTGAACCTCTTCAGAGAGCACTCTATTCTCTTCCATTAAAAAAGAATCAACAGGCAATGAGCCACGAGCAAGTGACTCCATTCTTTGAATTTTGTCTTCTCGAAACCTGAGCATCATTTTAGTGCTCCTTGTGTCTTCTTCTCTTTGACGAACCTGAAAACATATGGTATTTGAAATTTTTAAAAAATATATATTTTTGAAGTAATGGAATTATGGAACCAATATAGAGTTGAGCCAAAAGGCTACCAAACAGTTTAATTTTTCAATTTCTGCTTCAAGGATCTTGATAGAAGTTTCTGCCATCTGCTCCCTTCTCAAAGCACCAGCAAGTGTGGTCTCCAAACACTTCAACTGAAACATAATCATTCTTAGGAAGTTCAAAATCAAGCACAATATTAAAGAAACATGTGTATTGAACCTCATATTAGTGACATTCTTCTAACTATAGCTTCCAATTGTCTAATTCATCCACATATAATAGCCAGAATAATTTAGCATAACCATGTTACCTGTTTGGTAGACATTCTCACAGTGCCTTTGGATTCATATCCAAGCACATCATCAACCTGTCCTTGATCCATTTCATATTTGTTATCATTGCTAGCAACTTCTTGTACATGTGCTGCATTAAAATCTGTTGAACAAAAAGACAAAGACCTCGACACATTCTGGCGTTTGAGTGCAGAAAGCTCCTCCTGTTAGAAAAATCAGTTTAGATTGCACATTATTCAAAATTTAACAACTAAGAGGAAGACTTATGACCCTATGGCTCACCTTTAGAAGTCGTATCTGGTGTTGTAGTGCAATAACATCCCCTGTTGAGTCTTCATTCACCACAGCCTAACAGCATGACATGGAAAAAAGTAGATTAGTGATATTGGTTAAAGTTTAGAGCTAATTTTTAATTTTTAATTTATTTAAGGAAATGAAATAATAAGAGACATAAGCTCACATTGTTCTGAATCAATTTTGCTCGTTGGGCAAACTTTAGAGTGTTCAGAGTTTCAGCAGCACAGCTGAAAAAGTACAGGATGCATCTCAGTCTAATGATTAGGTAGGAGTTAAGATGATAGTAAAGCAGTTACAATATATGACTGACCAGATAGAAGGGCTGACATTAGCAATTATCATTGTTTTAGAATTTCCCCCAAGAGAGTCCTGCATAGTGTTTAAATGCAAATGTTACATCATTACCATGAAATGCAATGCTGTAAAGAAAAAGAAAATGGAGTCAGTATAGACCTGAAGAAGAAAGGTGAGCTTTGAGTCTCTATATGGAACATGCCTTGGCTTCCCATGTGCCACATCCACAAGAATCATTATTACATGACTGCAAATAATTTTGTGTTACTAATAATGTTTAAAAGTAAAGTGAACTATAAAACTAGAAAAGCATGCAAATCTATAGAAGAAATTTGCAAATGGTTCAAGTACCCTAGTGTTGACAGGGATTTGTTAATGTTAGCAGCTTCCTTTAAACGCTCACCCTCAGCACCTGAAGTTTTTTGCCTATGGTAGAAGATAACAAGGTCAAGAGTAATGGCATGCACATACAAGCCTAACTATAAGGTTCAGGTTCAACTAGCTGGATGATGAAGCCTTACCTTTCTGAACCAGCAAGATCAACAAGGTTTAATCTGGCAAACCTTAGATTTGTTGTGGAATCTTTTTCCCATCTACTCTCAATTACACATGTGAAGACACTATGAGAACGGCTGCTCTCTCTATTCATGTGTGTTGCTGCAACTTTCCTATTTAAAGAACCCTATCCATGACAAAATAAATTATTTAATCCAAGAAAAGGTACAGACATAGAGATTGGAGACAGATTGTCAAATGACAACTGTTTCAAAAGGGAGACATTATGGGCCAAGGATTATGAACCTGAGCTAAGAGCTTCAAAATATCATTCACCGTCTGAACTTCAAATTCGGACAGATTTTCCACATAAACTCCTTTCTTAATATCCTCCCTAAGCTGCAAATAGAAAAGTAGTATATGCAACAAAGCTCATAACTTTCAAAATGATAAACTTATTTAAAGCCAGTACTTACAAGCAAATTGTTAGAAGAGGGATCAAGAAGGTCTGTTATTTGTTCATTATAGATTTCTAGGAAAGAGCACTTGCAATTGTATTTTAGCTTCTCATCCCTACGGATTTCCTCTTCCTGCAATGAGAAAAGTGTTAAGAAAAAGCTAGATTGGCTTCTTTTTTTTCTTCTTTTTTTTTTGGAACACTTTTAAGTCAAATAAAAATGTTAAAAAGATAGAACTTGTGAAGAGGAAAAAAGTACAGCTTGAATCCTTGCAAATAAGAACTCAAATATTCGTGGAGTCATTCCCCGGTGTGGACTTGGTTTGACTTCCAAATCATCGATTTCACCAAGCATTGTATATGTCTTACCGCTTCCTGTCTGCATGACCATTTAACAAACTTATATCAATCTAACCATGCTGATATATAGTTGCTCCCTGGACCAAGGGGAAGGAAATGCTGGCTTCAATTATACAATTGAATAAAACCAACTTTGATTGACTTTTGGGAAATGTTACAAGTTGATGCATACTAGTTACACTATCTGCAAGGAGCACTAAAATACTAAATAACAAACAAGAAAATATTTTTTAAGACAAAATTGCAGCTATGGAGAGAAAAATTGCTTTGGACCACATCAAGTCTAGTGAAAAATCTGAAAATATTAACCCCTTTCTATTCTTCCCTTACAACCTCATATTATTACGGTCAGAATCTGCTAGATTTAGACAATATATTGTCAAGCCATCATCTTTTTTAGTATAAGCAAACTTGTGATAAAAAGTTGGGGATTCACTGTTTAATTACCATAAAAGTTTATTCATTTCCAGGTTCCATCTAACTCTATACTTATACAACTAAATAAAGGAAAAGTAAAAATTCAGGAACAGAAATTGGGGCATCCTTACCATGCAAAAACAGTGAATTTATATTTTTAAACATCCTAGATTCCAGAAAATTACCTGACCATAGGCAAACATACAGCTATTATAGCCAGACAAGCAATTCTCCACCATTGGTAGACCAGCCATCCTAAAAAGTATTTCCTGCAAAACCAGATGTTTGAACATACTTAGGAAATAAGACTTTTAGTGAAACTATGGATCTCCAGTTTTGTCTCTAACCAGAGTCCATACCTGATCAACTGTTTCACAAGCCACATGATCAAATGTGAATCTAGTTTCTGGTTGCCCAATCCAAGTGATGCTTTGAGCACTTTCCTGCCTTAAGCACCTATTATAACCATGCATACTCTTCTCCATACTATTGAGAGGACGGACACGTATTAGGACCTATATAAAATTTTAAATTTGTCAGTACAAATAACAAAATGATAAACGATTGTAAATTTTGCATAGCAAGTTAATAATCTTCTAAATTAACACAAAAGCATCTGTGGAGAACTCTTGTAAACATTTAGTAAGATAGCAATTCTCCTTATTTCCAAACATCCTTCGCCTAATTGAGATATCAATACTTAATGAAACTGATGGAAAAAATCTTTTCAAATACCAAAGTAACTTCAACTACAAGAAGGAAATATGTCAGAATCTACGTAAAAAGATTAATAAGAACTCTTTAAGTGTAACTTCCACCTCGTCCTATGTCTGGAAACTAAATGAAAACAACAAGAAATTAATGAATGTCAAACGACACTGATGATTGAAGAATGATTTTTACCTGTACATTGTGATCCATCCAAAACGAAGGGTCCTCCTTAAGATCAAAGTGAGGCACTTCAACCGTATTAACAACAGTAGCTGGACTGCAAGAGCTGGGCATTCCTCTATACAATGCCGCAAAATTCCCCACACGCATGCCTCCATTCCCATCAATCTTGCTCTTATAACCTGTAGTTGGAGGCTTACTGACACTCTTTGTTGGCGTACTCTGAGTCGAATTACTCTCAGAATAACAAGAATTAGCTCTCCCCACTCCCCTACTAACCCTAGGTGTCATATTTACCAAACCTCCATTTCTTGCATCAATCCTCACATCATCACTGTTATCATTTCTCTGAGCCCAACCAAACCGTTGCTTAGACAAACCCCCATGTCTCTCAGGTGTCCTAAGAGGCAACGTGGAATCAGGGTTTCTGTGTTTGGGCTTAGTCGGCGTCCTGTCTATTCGACTCCGAAAACTCGACTCAAGTTCTGGTTTAGGGTTAGGCGTAGGTTCCTGAATGGTGTTAAGAGGAGCTCGATTTAATGAGTCGTAGCTGGCTTGCGACCCCAGTGAGTCTCTGGGGTTTACAGGGACGTTCTCAATCTCCTCATTCCTCCCCGAATTCCCGCGCAAGAATTTGAAATCTCGCAACATTCTAACAAAGAAACACCCCCCCGCCCAAAAAAAAAAAAAAATCAGTACCCAGAAAATGCTTCGCTAGTCCAAAGAATACCCAAATAACAGGAAAGCAATTAAACCTATTGACTGTATTGAAAATACAAACTTTTTTACCTGAAAGTGGAATTGAAGAACAGAATGCGAAATCGATTCCCGGCAATTGTTTTTCCAGAGAAAGAGAGCTGAAGTTAGCTGTTCTTACTGTAACTATGGCTTCATCACCCTTTCAAAAAGAAAAAATAGCTGAGAAAAAGCAGATCTTGATTGAAGAAGAAGCCATAATCTTCTTAAAGGATCTATCTTTTCTCGTCTCTCTGTGGAAGAATTTTTTTAAAGGGTTTTGCTTTGGGGGGTTTTTGAAATTTTAGATTGGGGGATGGGGAAGATGGAGGGTGGAGATTAGGTTGAGATTTGAAATAGAGGGTGGCGGGTTAGGGATTTGAAATTTTGAATTTGGGAAAAGGGGGTCGGGAGTCAAAAAGGAGAATTGTGAGGGATTTGGTTGTAATTATGGCCAAATTTTTAAAATTTTCAACGGCTATATTGGAACGAGGCTTTTTTGAGCTTTGGGCCTATCTGTGTCTGTTGATTATTGATTGTCCTGTCATTTTGCTTTGGGCTTAGAACATAGGTATCCATTTTACAACAGTTGGACCGACCTATGAAAGTCCAGTTAATGAGATTATCCCTATCCCTTATCCGATTTTCATTTGTTGGTTGTTTAAATTAAAAGAATTTAATTTTTTTAAAAAAATAAAATTTTAAATTTAAATCTTATAAATAAAATTCCTTATCCGATTTTCATTTGTTGGTTGTTTAAATTAAAAGAATTTAATTTTTTAAAAATAAAATTTTAAATTTAAATCTTATAAATAAAGAAATAAATGTTGAAAAAATTGTTTTTTTTGTAAAATTCAATATAATTTAATTTTAAATTAATTAATATTTAATGTGGTTTCTCATTAATTAAAAGAAAAAAAAAAAAAGAAACCGACCCGGAATCAAAATCATTTTTATTTTATGAATTACATAGGGTAAGCCAGCTCTTTCACATCCTTCGACTTACCCATTTGCTTACAACTCAAATTTATAATTTAAACGAAAGATTACCATTAGATGTCACAATCTAAACATTGAATAAATGCTTACCAACAATTTCCGTATATTGATATGGTTGGTGACTCCTTGATTCCTCTAGAAGCAAAAGCAAAAGCAAAAGCAAAACTGCAAGAAGGAGGCGGACCCATTATTACCCATAAAAATTAGTGCTGGGATAAACCACATGATTCATATCCGTTGTTCAAAGCCCTCTTTATAATCACTTGCTTCTGCCACACATTGTCTCTTTCATCTCCTCAACTTAAATTCATAGTAGCATCCACCTTTCAAAAGGTCATACTTACTCAAACTACAATTCAATATATTTGCTCCCTTCATGATGTTGATGCTATCTACTTTTTCTCTTAGCCTTGATAACTGCAGCACCATAAAGGAGAAAGAATTCGACGCAAAATGATGATGCAGATGATAGAGATCTGCAAGCTGTTGAAATTGGCTGTAGAGTCTGTCAAAATGGTGGCATATGCGGTGAGGTTAGCCATCCATCAAAACGCAACACTGCTGGGAAGCCCGTCTTTCTCTACAACTGATCTTTCTGGGTTTTTTCTTCCCTAGTTATTTTGTTCTTCTATATCTTCCCAGATTGAAATTAATTTATATGTTTTTTTTTTAACAGCAAAATTAATTTATATGTTATGGAAAATTGAGGGGTATGCAGATTGAAATTGATTGGTTTCTGAAACTTTCTGTTCATACAGTTAAGTATTCACTAAAAATTATCTAGTAGTACAAGGCCAACAAAAACCTATCAAATCCTCAAGTAAACGTTCGAAACTATCTCTGGTGGCTCTTCAAAATAGTGAAAACCTTTCCCCAAATGATAAAATTGTGAAGGCATGGCAGCTGCACAAAAATTCTTCTCTCGGAGCAGATGTTGCATTTCACATATCCACTCCCTCTGCATGAAAGCCTTTCATTTCTTGATCAAAGGCGCTAAGTGCTTTTATTTCCATTGCGCCACTTCGTAATTTTTGCATCGCTAATCAAGAGTCCGTTTCTAGGATAATGTCTGAACCTTTTCTGCGGAGCCAGCTCTAGACTTTTCCAAATTTGAGATGTGTAGTCAACACCATTTCGGTCCCATTTGGAATTATGGTGGGGAATTTTTTCTTGTAATCATTACTTATATATATATATATATATATTAACAATGATTTTTAAAAATTATAAAAAAATCATCATTAATTTACAATAATTTTATATATAAAACTATAAACCTCATTTTAAAACATTTTGATTGTGACTTTTACAGTTTTATAAATAATAATTAATATTTAATATAATTACAAAATTATTTATTAAAATTTAATTATATATAATTTAATTATATTATAATTTATAATATTTTAAAAAATAAATAACTAAATACCAAAAACTTTCAATTATAGTTATAACACATAAAACACAATACAATTACAAACTTAATTACAACTACAGCAGTTTATAATAATCTTAAACTTACCCTCTGTTTTTATTATCTCTGAAGATTTTGTTATCTCGATCCAAAATAATAAAGCACACTACCATGAACTCTAACGGCTAGAAGGTATACTTTCAAATTAAGTCCTTATTTGAATCTGAATACTCCACCCAAATCGTAAGCTGTTAAAAAAATAAAAATAAAAAGAGGAGAAAGTTAAGGTTAAGATTGTGAAAAGTTCTAAGTTCTCAACTCTCAATTGCATATTATATTTGGAATACATCTCATATGATCAATTACATATGCATAAATAATTATACATCAACTGTATTCAGCAGCAATCTTCTTAAGTACATATTATTTTTGGAATACATCTCATATGATCAATTGCATATGCATACGTAATTATACATCAACTGTATTCAGCAGCAATCTTCTTAAGTACATATTATTTTTGGAATACATCTCATATGATCAATTGCATATGCATACATAATTATACATCAACTGTATTTGGCAGCAATACAAAGGAGATTGTTAAAAAGCTCTATTGGCTTTGACATCATCACCATATGATCCGATCCTTTGATCTCCCTGACCTCATCCGGTGGATTTCTCTCGATCATCCATTGTTGCATATCCTTAGTTGCAACTAAATCTTCTTCTGAAATTATAAAAACCCTATTAACTGACCCAAATCTCTCCCTGGTTGCAACTATTTCTCTCGACATATCTTCCACATTAAACAAACGCAGCGGTCTTATTAACATACTTGCCAAAGTTGAATCCTATAACAAGTTTTCAAATCTCAAAATTAGGTAACATAAGTGAGTTTATAAAAAGAAAAAAGAAAAAAGAAAGAACAGATAGATATTATACTATCTGATTTAATGTTAACTACATAATTATAATTATCACGAAGAAGGCTTATACTATATAGAGCTTTTTTTTTCCAAAATTAATGATTTGATTTTTAAAGATTTAAATAATTTAATAATAATTTTTTTTATTAAAAATAACATATTTTGAATTTAAACTCTATAACATGTAAACAAAATAAAGTATCAGATAGGAAAAATTATTTTTGATTGTATAAGTGAGATCAAATTCTGGATCCCACTATAAAGTAGCATTAAACGAGAGAGAGAACACTCACTTGAATTGGGCTAAGCTTGTAGACTTGCGAAGAAAGGTATAATGGACCAAAAATGAAAGTTGTTGGAGGATTGTTGGGTCCATCATCGTAGGCGTAACGGCTATCCAGCAGAGGGCCTTGTCTCCGAAATGACTTTTTATTGTTTTTGAAATACAAAAATTATAACAAAAACTCATATTACTATACCATATTGCATAAATTCAAAATTATTTTTTTGATGCAGATAAATCAAAATTAATACTAATTGAACAAAATATAAACAATTATTAATTTAAATTTTTTCTAAATTAGCTAGGGACCTAATTAAATAAAATAAAAGGTTTAAGGAGTAAAATTTTGACTAAGTTATAATTTTTTTTGAGCATCATTGAGGGTGGGGGAATTCAAATCCCAATCCAAGCACTTTTAACGGGTATAAAGTCATCAAATCATGAGGTCTAAGTGCAAATTATAATTTTTTAATTAATCAAGATTGAAAATCAATTTTATTCATAATAGAACCTGTGCCCTAATTTAGGACCCCTAAACTATTTTTTGCTATTGTTATATATTGAAAAATATAAAAGTTAATAATAATTTCATTATTGTTATTAAAATTAATCAAGTTAATTAAAAATTAATTTATATTTTTATATAAATATATAATAAAAAAATATTTATTATACCATTAATACATATACTTAAGACACAAATTATATATACACCATAATGATTATGAATTTCTCTGACTTCTACATTTTTTTAATAACATATTAATATGTGTTAAAGTTATATTTTTATTATAAATTTATATTAAAAAAAAGGATAAAAATTAATATTAATTTTAATTGTTTACCTCGTTCACGAGAGCAGAGACGCTGAGGGCCGGGCCCGGCATCAAAGCAGTGACAAAAACGGCGGCCGAAATCTTGTCGGGAAACCTCTCCATGGCTTGGGAGATGGCCAGACCGCCGAGGCTGTGTCCAACGAGGATCACCTTTTCGTGCGGCGGTAGAGCTGCCATGAGTTCGGTCAGTGGGCGGAAGTAATCGGAGACCGATCGGAGAGTGATTGCCTGCTGTGGATCGACTCCGGAAGCTGCCAGGTCTATTGCGGTGACGTTGTGGCCAGCCGATTTTAGCAGCGGTACCACCTTGTACCAGGACCAGGCGCCATGGCACGAGCCGTGTACTAGCACAAAGTGCTTGCCCGGAACTGGCATCGGTGACTCTGACGAAGTGCCGAGTACAGTATGATTGAGGTAGATTGAAATTGAAAGTAAGATGAATAGCTTTCGTTCCTTCTTCATGTTTGTCTATTTTCCTTCTGCTGCATAGAGATCGACTTAAAACCAGTGTGATTCTAATTTAGTAAAATTAAAAAGTCGCCGGCTTTGAATTTGACTAAAGGTTTTTTTATATTTATATGAAATTTGACTAACTAGTTTTGTTTCTAAGGGCTTTCTTGTTTACAAGTTCTATTATTGGATGGCCTTGCAAAATGCAAATAATTTTTTACTTTCAGGAAAAGGGTTTTCTGTAATCATGTAGAAATGTAAAAACCAGACTTATTAAACAAGGAAATCTTTTTGATTTATAATTAATCAGCCCTTTGAACAAAAAGGAAGAATATAATTCGTCATTCTTATAATATGTTCTGACTTTGTTTGAAGTGCATAAATATTGTATTTCTTCTATGATCCTTGAAGAGAAAGTAATAGAATTGTTTGATTTTTTTCTCTGAATGTGCTTGAGCAACAATACAATGTGGAAGCTACAACAGAGACAGGATGAAAATTATTTATATAAACATATATGAAGCTGATAATATTGTTTTAGATTCAGTGCTATATGAAATTCCTAGGATGATGAATTTAATTACTTATTAATGGGTAGTGCTGCTTCAAAGCGGTCTGACAGCTCTGAATTTGATATCTTGAAGTGATAGGTTTGGATGTTATCCACATTCAGCTTCCTGAAGTTGCCGCACTTTCTGGTGACAAAATACTTGCCCCAATTGTATGCCCTGTATCTGGCAGGCAGGATTCTGCTCGCTGGTCAGCTCCTCCACGGGCTTCCATATTCTCATATCTATCATTGCTCCACACCTGCAATATAAACATCATTCAACCAGACTACTTGAGTAACAGCTGGTAAGTGAAGTCTTGATTTCTACTTAGTACTTAACTGAATGATGTCACCCATGTTGATGATTTAAGTCTGTGCTTGATTCAAATCCACTCTCCATCAGATTTCCTCCTCACTTCTAGCCCTCCGACATCATCCTGAGCAAGAACAGTAAGGGCACCAGCATCTTTGTGTTGGCTAATACCAAGAGCAAGGTGAGGAACATGGGAGGTGGGTGGTGATTGAATCTAATGAAGCTGGTTTGGTCTTTGAAGAAGCCATTGAACCTATCTGCTAGCAAGCCTAGGCTCAAGGCAATAAGTTCCATCAATTTTTAAGCTTGTTTCTTCAATTCCTTTGCATATTCTTCACATGCCTCTCTGCAATGACATAAATCAAGCTTTTCCAAGATGACCTTCTATTCTATGTTTCAATATTCCTAACTCTTAATTAAATAATTATCTGAGGTCAGAAGGATATTCAGGCCATTGATTATGCCATTTTACTTCCTTGTCATCATGATCTGTGAAGCTGGAACCAGTGTAGGATCTTCTACGCTGAAATCAAAGATGTCTTTCCAGTCCCTAACATTCTTGGTATGCTCTGAGTCAGGATAACCCAGGGCTCTCATGATGCAGGGAAGGTAGGGGTAGAACAATCAGACACTACGAACTCCGTAAAACTAAAGATGGAACCAAGAAAACTTAGGTTTTCAACCTCAAGTTTATTGTCAAACTAAAATATCATAACAAAAACTGATTTAGAGATCTAAAGATAACTATATATGCGTTAGCTAAGAATCCTAATTCAATTCTAATGTGAACTTTTAATGAGCATTGAACTTCTAATAGGCTACTAATTCTAATCCTAATTAAAAATGACTTTCCTAAAATTACAACTTAGATTTCATAAAAACTCAAACTTAATTCAAAACAAACAGCCCTAAAACTAATCATTAAAAAGAGTTCTAATGCTCCTGCATCATCTCACCTCATCTCTTCTGACCTTCCTTTTCTCCTCTGATGGCTAAGTGAAAAACCTTCTTGACGTGTCCTCAGTCTTCTGACGCTGCTCCAAGGGCACCCCACGGCTGATCACCTGGAAGAACCCCTGTTTCTTGCATGAATCCCGTATCTCAGAAACCAGGCCCTCAATAGCATCTGGTGCATTTGTCAGTGGTGAGAGATCGATCAAGGGCATTCCCTCAGATTCAATGGGTGAGAGCTTAGGCCTGTGTTCTAAGTCTTGGATGAAAGCAGGATCAACTTCTCCCATTTCTCTTCCCTGTTCGGCTCAAAAAATATTTCCCCTTTCTTTTTCGTAAGAAATGAAAGTGGACATATGACTTTATAGTATATAATATACAATGCAAGAGTGGGGATACGATTCTGAGTGAATTTAGAATGGACTTGTGGCAATATTTAGCAGTTAATTAAAACAGGTTTGTCTCATTCTGAAACAGAAAACATGTTTTTGTGGGTTGTTAGATTTGGACGTTAATGTGTTTGGATTAACATTGGCTCCTCTGGCAATACATTGATGTTCCTCACTTTTTCTCAACCCCCATTAATGTTTGCCTGAAAATCATGATTTGTCTTTCTGAGTTGCATCATTGCTTAGGTTTGATGCTTTGGACATACCATAAAATGCTGTTTGAATTTAACAATTTATTATTTTTTTCATTGTTATGATAATTTATCACTTTTTAGGGTAGAGTTATAGAATGGATTTGGGTGGATATAACAAATCTAGCAGCCAGTATTGTTGCACCTTCTTCCATCTTCCATCTTCGTTGTCATTAAATCCTGATATCTGGTCTCGAAATCTAGACATTAAATTTGTCATAGGAGGCGAATAATAATTTATGGTTCTTGTATTATAGCTTGAAATAGATAAACTAGGACCGAGGATTCTATGACTAACTGCATTTTATTTTCCCGCTAAAATTACATCATACATAATTCTGTTGTCCATTATTTATTTATAACCATAACATTTTCTTTTAAACCAGGCAGGGGCAACTCAATCTCAAAGGAAGCATGGAATTATTCACTCACATGATGATGGACTTCTGTTACCCTTCTAAGCAGTTGCTAACTTTGAATCTGATATCCTGAAATGTTGGATTTGGAGGTTCTCCACATTAAGCTTCCTGAAGTTACCGCTTGTTCTAGTAGCAAGAAACCTTCCCCAGCTGTACGCCATGTATCTCGCTGGATTCTGCTTGTCGATCAGCTCTTCCAATGGCTTCACCATTGTGTAAGAAGCTGGATTGAAGAAGAATGGAATACTAAACCTTTCCCTCTCGGAGTTCACCATCACCCTATGCTCCACACTCTCGTACATATCATTGCTCCAAACCTATAAAATGAACATGAATGGGTCAGGGGAACACCTATTAAGTCTGAATTGTTATTGTTTATCAGCACCTGAATGATGTCCCCAACGTTGATGATATAAGCATTTGGTGTGGGCTTGACCCCAATCCACTCTCCATCTGATTTCCGCTTCACTTCTAGTCCGCCAACATCGTCCTGAGCAAGAACAGTCAGAGCACCAGAATCCTTGTGTCTGCCGACACCGAGAGCCAGGTGAGGAACAGGGCAGGGTGGGTAATGATTGAGTCTGATGAAGGTTGTTCGTTCCTTGAAGAAGCCATGAAACCTGTCTGCCGGTAAGCCTAGGCTCAGGGCAATGAGTTCCAGCAATTTGTGGGATAACTTACTCACTTCCTCTGCATATTCTTCGCATGCCTCCCTGTCAGCACACAAATCAATCAAATTGCAGCTGTAAGGATCGAAGGTATATCATTTCAAAAGATTTACCTTAATTCTGGTGGGTATTCAGGCCACTTATTATGCCACTCAATTACTTCCTTCTCATCAAGATCAGTGGATGCTGGAACCCGAATCGGATCGTCCACACCCAGATCAAAAACTTCCTTCCAGTCCCTAACGTTCTTAGTATGTTCCGTGTCGTAGTACCCCAAAACCTGCACCTCATCTCTCCTCACCTTCCTCTTCTCCTCCAACGGCAGAGCAAAGAATTTTCTAGCCGCATATTCAATCCTCTGGCGCTTCTCCAGAGGCACGCCATGGTTGATCACTTGGAAGAATCCCCAGTTTTGGCACGCATCACGTATCTCAGAAATGAGGCCGTCAGTGTTGTCAAGTGAAGTTGTCAGTGGCAAGAGATCAATCAAGGGAATCCCTTCAGCTTCAATGGGTGAGAGTTTGGCTCTGTGTTCTTGGTCTTGGATGAAAGCAGGGTCGATTTCTCCCATTGTTAGTCGCTGCTCAGTCTTGGATTTCTCTTTACTGTGATAAATGGAGGTGGAGACATTGTTTTATAGATAAATAATGGAAAGGTGTGGTTTTGGTACCAGATGGAATCTGGACAGAATTTGCGGCAATGTTAGTTGACAAGTATAACTGGATTGTCTGCTTTCACGACCACCATAAAAAAAATACTGTTTAAACCAACACTTTAGTGGACAAACAAAATCAAGAATTTACTTCTCTTTATATTTTTGTTCATAATCAAAGGTTAGCTGCAAAGATCTGATCATCGAATTCTTTTTATTTTTTGATATGCTAAAATGAAACTTGTGGGGAAAGGAGATGAAGGGAGAGCACAAGTACAAATTCTTATCAAGATTTGGTGGGAATGGAAAAAAAAATTAAGAAAAAAAATTAAGAAAGTTTTATTCATTATTCCATGTAAGGACAAAGTTCTTATGAAATCCCATACTCAAATCCTCATAAACCCATTTAGGTTGTATCCACTCATGGATATCATTTAGATTGTATCAACTCACACATTTAACTTATACCAATTCTGTCATGGTGAGTGCATTTTAGGCTCAATAGACATGGTAGAGTTGTTTGCTAGGTCAAGACATCTTGCCATGAAAACGATTGAGAAATAAGGGAAAGAATCAACAGACGAACAGCCTTCCAAATCCTTATTGCAACTTATTATTACAATTTGATAGAACAACATCACTTTTGACTCTCAAACATTGTTACTCAGACTTCTTAAAATGGTCTATTTGGATGTTTTCAACATCTTGCTTCTGATAGTCACTCCTGTTTCTAGCAACAAAAAACTTGCCCCAGTTGAATTCTGCATACTTGGCTGGGTTCTGCTCACTCACTAGCTCCTCCAAAGGCTTAATCATGGCTGACGGAGCAGGGTGGAAAAAGAAAGGAATAGAAAACCTTTCCCTTTTTGTGTTCACCAACGCCCTATGATTCACACTTTCAAATGCATCATTACTCCAAACCTGTAACAATTATCAGTAGAAAATCCATGGAAAGAAAATCAAGATAAAGTCAGCTAGATTGCACTTTTAGTCCCTAATATTTTTGAAACGATTTAACTAGGAGTCTTGATTGTTCCAGAGGAATCAAAAAGGTACCTGCATATTACTGCCAACATTGATGATGAAGGAATCTGGTACTGGTCTCACCGGAATCCACTCTCCATCTTTCATCACTTGCAATCCTCCAACATCATCTTGAGCCAGGACAGTTAAGGCACTACCATCCCTGTGTTGGCCAACACCAAGTGCTAGCTCGGGGTTAGGGCAAGGAGGATAGTGATTGAACCTCAGGAAACTGGTTTGCTCTTTGAAGTGCCCCTTCAGTCGGTCCGCAGGCAATCCTAAGCTGAGGGTGACAAGTTCCAACAATTTGAAGGCAAGTTTTTCCATCTCTCGAATATACTCCTCACAGACCTCCCTAACCAAAACAAGCAACTTTAGTCATGAACCCATGAACCCAAATGCCAAAATGAATTGCATTTTTGGCTATGGTGAAAGAAAACAATAAAGTTGAAGCAATTTTCAAAAAGTTCTACCTTGAATCCCAAAATTAGCTACCTTTATGAAACTACTTAGATATTTCTAGATGTTTAATTGGAACTATTGAAGAATTTAAATCAAAATAACAGAGCTTTTCAAGTTTTTGTCACCTGAACGCCAGAGGGTACTCCGGCCACTGGTTAGTCAGAGTTCTCAATTCCTGATCACCAAGCTCAAGGGAGGCAGGGACCACCGTCGGATCTTGAAGGAAGAAATCGAAAACCTCTTTCCAGTCTCTGACATTCTTGGTGTGCTCACTGTCATGGTACCCCATCGGATGCATTGCGTCTCGCTGTACCTTCTTCTTTTCTTCTATAGGCAAATCGAAGAATGTCTTAACCACCCTTTCCACCCTTCTGCGCAACTCCGACGGCACCCCATGATTTATCACCTGGAAAAATCCCCAGTTCTTGCATGCATTTCTAATCTCTGATATGAGTTTCCCGGTGTCGGACAGATCGATAACCGGAATTCCTTCTACTTCAATTGTTTGGAGTTTCGCTCTGTGCTCCTCAAGTTGAACAAGTGCTGGATCAACCTCTCCCATGGCGGCCGCTACAGAAGCAACCGAAAATTATTAGAGTAAATTCCAGAAAAAAATTTTTTTTTTTCCAGACTCACAGATACCATGATAATTTCATTCACTTAAACAGCCTCTATCTTTTGTTTGATCCATTGAATTTGGATAGGTTTTTTAGTCAGCACAGGTATAATT